>RJWJ010000846.1:0-170387 GCA_004363605.1 Indri indri
AATGCTATGTCCCAGATGAAAAAACCTTCTCAGATTCCTGCAGCTAAAGGTGACAGGGGCGAAACTTGAACTCCAGTGTTTCCAACTGCAGAACTCTGATTTCAAACACAACACTATACAGCCTCCCAAATTATATGGTATCTTAGAGGAGAAAACATAAAGTGTCCCTTGTCATGTTATAATGGCCTATGTCTCAAAGTATCACAAATTTTAATAGCAAGTGAGTTATAGTATTAGTCTTTTTGAGCTACTACAACAAACTACTATAACAAACAAAGACTGGGTGGCTTATACACAAAAGACATTCATATTCATTTCTCACAGTTTAGGAGGCTGGGAACTCCAGTATCAAGGTGCCAGCCAACTTGGTTCCTGATGAGGGCTCTCTTCTTGGCTCACAGATGCCCACCTTTCCTCTGTGTACTCGTGTGGCAGAGAGACAGAGAAAGGGCTTTTGTCTTCTTGTAAGGGCGTTAATCCTATCATGGGGACCCCACCTTCCTGACCTCATCCAAACATAATGGTCGCCTAAAGGCCTCCACTCCGAATATCATCACAGTGGGGGTCAGGGTTTCAACATGCAGATTTGAGGGAGACACAAACCTTTAGCTCAAAATGGTTGTGGAGAAATTAGACTTTGGTCTATCATTTTTATGCTAGTACACCATTTTTCTATGAAGCCATTTTTTTAAATTTTTCTTTATTTCAGCATATTACGGAGGTACAAATGTTTAGGTTATGTATATTCCCTTTCCCCACCCGAGTCAGAGCTTCAAGCACGTCCATCCCTCACACGGTGCGCACCACACCCATTAGGTGTATATATACCCATCCATTCCTCCCTCCTCCCATCTGCCCGACACCTGATGAATGTTATTACTGTATATGCCCTTAAGTGTTGATCTGTTAATACCAATTTGATGGTGAGTATATGTGAAGCCATTTTAATATGTTAAGACTAAAGGGGACAAGTCAAAGTCATCTAGATCACTGCCTGGACTTCAGGTTCAATAGTCAAATACTCAATAAAAAACTGGAAAGAATTACTTCTCTAATATTAGAAGTGTGGTCAGTAGTTCTAAGACAAGTTGTCTAATTACTCAGCTAGCAGTTATAAATCACAATAGTCCTATTGCTATCTGTATTATAACCATGAAAAAAAATCTCAAGTATCTAAGCCAACATTTATATGGTATACTACAGTCAAACTCGATTTTTATATCTGTAGAAATTTCTCTATTGATTATCTTTTAATATTCAAGCTGATATTCTAATTACAGAAAATGACATTTTAAAATCTAGTATTTTAAAATAGTGAGGAATTAATTTGCCAGCCAAAACTAGAGAGGGATAAAAATATTAAATGAAGAGAGGAAAAATTTATACTAAATCTCAGCTGAATTCTCTAAATTTGTTTCTGAGAAAATGAAATGAATTAGTGTTAAACAGTACTAGCTAATTCTATACTTCATGTGCGTGTGTGCACGTACACACACATTGGCAAAGTTGCATTTGGCGGAGTTGCAAATATATTATAAATATACAGCTCTGCCAATTTCTCTCTCAGTTTTATTTCATAAAAGCTATGTGAGTTTGGGAAGATTTTTAAAACCTCTTTAGGTCTCATTATTTTTATCAATGAAATGAGTATAATAAAACTATCTTGCTAATTATTGTAAGTTTAAGTAATAACAGATATGCACCTGTGGAAAGCCTCAAAAATGTGTCTCCTCTGTTCCCTTTCTCAGGAGTCGGGTAGAGGATGTGCTCCTCCTGACCAACAAAAGGAAGACATGGTTTTCAAGACATAAGAAATTCAAAAAGGAGGGAAGCAGAGGGACTCACACGCCCTGCCTCCTGGTGATGGCGAGAGGATACTCGGGGTAACCACTGTGTTAGAGCAGGAGGTTGGAGGGCTAGAGGCGGATGTGGCTAAAGAAACAAATCTGGTAGATTACCTGTTGTGTTTGAAGGTATCAGAAGGGCATGGATAAGTGATTGAAGCATAGGAAAGCAAATGAAAATAATGGCCACCAAGTCCAATGTTACCCAACATAGTACAACAGAAGGACATGAAATAAAAATAAGCTGCATAGTTATTCACAGCTGAATAGTATTTACAGTCAGCATACTGTCTAACTACAGTATTGAGCTAACCAAAATATACCGGGATGCTGGAAGAAGGACTGTAAGAGAAATAAACCGTCACCTCCCAGTAACATGAAGTCATGAGATAACACAAAAAGCTGAAAAAATTCAAGAAATAGAAGTATAAGCATGTTTTTGATAATTGTGATAAATACCACATGAAAAAGCTAAAAGTCAAAGCATTCTGCAAGATGTATAACAACATGATGACAGTCCCCTGCCCCATCCATTCCCGTCCCCAGTCTCTCCTTCCCAGAGGAAACCATGTCCACTCTTTTAGCTATTTCATCTAGCATTTGCCACCATCTTTGTAAAAGTAAAGATTAAATTTTAAAGAGACAGACTGTAGGTATATCTGCCTATCACAGGGAATAGTCCATGGTTAGTAGCTGCTTCTCAATGTGTATTGTCATCATCATTGTTACATGAAGAAAGCTATCTGTGATGTGTTACAAGCATTGAAATGCATCAGGAGACACACTACTAGAATGGCCAAAGACCCCAAAGTGTCACCCAAGGAGCTCTTTGTACCAATAGGCAGCAACATAGACTTTTTTGTGCAATACTTCGCTATGCAGGCACAGAGAGATAATTAAAAGAAAGAGAAAGGGGAAATAAAGAGCTGAAGAGTCTGAAAGATCTTTCAGTTTAAAAAGATTGATAAATGAGAATTTTTCTTTTACAAAAGAAGAAATACCTTGGGATCCTGCATTGTTTTAAGTATGTCAGAAAAAAAAAATAACTAACACTTACATAGTACTTACTGTTGGTCAAGCACACTATTTGAGAAAATAGGCATGAATTAATTTAATCAATACTTGCAATAACACCATGTGGTAAATACACTATTTTTATTCCCACTTTGCAGATGAGGAAACTGAGACACAGAGAGATTAAGTACTTTAGCCAAATTTACACAACTAGTAAATGAAAAGTCTGGTTTAAAAGCCACACACCCTGGGCTGGGCATGGTGGCTCACGCTTGTAATCCTAGCACTCTGGGAGGCCGAGGTGGGAGGATCATTTGAGTTCAGGAGTTCGAGACCAGCCTGAGCAAGAGCGAGAGACTCTGTCTCTACCAAAAAAAAAAATAGAAAGAAATTAGCTGGACAACTAAAAATATATAGAAAAAATTAGCTTGGCATGGTGGCACATGCCTGTAGTCCCAGCTACTTGGGAGGCTGAGGCAGGAGGATTGCTTGAGCCCAGGAGTTTGAGGTTACTGTGAGCTAGGATAATGCCACGGCACTCACTCTAGCCAGGCAACAGAGTGAGACTCAGTCTCAAAAAAAAAGAAAAAAAAGTCACACAGCCTTTGATCGTTACCACTAATCCATGAAATGAGGTTCATAGAGAACCATGCTTGGGTCTATGTCTCTTTTTGGTATTAGAGACAGTTAGGAGACAGTTAGGCAGAGAAGGTGTGGAACTCTGTGTCAAGGCATGTTTGTCTGTGTTGGCGATGTTATCTGGTAGAGGCAAGGGGTAAGTGAAATGAGCTGGTTGACATCAGATGTGCATTTGAGGTTACTACTGTGCCAACAGCCTACCCTGGATCCAAAGTTATATATGAATGGTATGTGCTACATGACTTATGATATAACTCCTCGCATAAGCCTAAACACAGCCTCTCAAAATGGGGACTGTCTGTGGGATAAAAGGGAGAGAAAATGACATTACCGTCAGGGCTGAGAAGTGCACTTATTTTCTGCTCAAGAGGAGGAAAGAGGCTGCAAAGAGAGAGTGTTCTAGAACCAACCAAGAATGGCCATGCTGAATGGACCCCTTTCATAGAAAAGTAAGAAGAAGAGAAGGACAAATCACTGTACCCTAGATCAAAAGTGCTCTGGAAAAAAAAAGAAAGGTATTTTCTCAATTCTAGTGAGCTTTAATAATGTTTAAAAAAAGAATTTAAAAGAAATGAAAAGACTTATTACTAAGAACATGGTTTATTAGGGTCCAGAGCAGAGTAGGCCTGTTGCAAATCTTTTCTGATTTCATACATTATAGGCAAAGCTGTTTCAAAGCTTGAGTGCATCCCTAATCCCTACCCGAGGAGGCTAGAGCATTGTCCAAGATTCCCTGGAGAGTGTCTTGAAAGCACGTATCATAGACACCCTTTGGAATATAAGCAAGCCCAGTTAGTGAAGTATCTCATTGCAGAGCAGCTTAAACTCCCGCTCTTCCCAAGCTATGCTCAGCCCCTTGGCTGCCAGCAGAGAGAAAAGAGGCAGGAGCTCCCCAGAGACCCACAGAGTCAGTGTGCTTTGCTGCAGGGAGTTCAGCTTTCAAGGAAGAGATAACCATTAATCCTTTGCTTAGTGACTGCACTTGTCTACTTGTTGCCAAACAAATTATAAATAGCACAAGAATTTGCTTTTCCTAGTTACTGACTCTGATGTCATCTAGGAATGTTGATTCCGTTAAAAGCATATGTGGGAACTCCAGGGGCCAGCCACGGTTACTTTCCCCATTGTAAAGCTTGGCATGGCAGGGGTGGGCCTTTGGAAGTCCACGTTACACAGTGTTAGAGTCAGGGAGGCTCCGAGTCTTTTAAGCATATCTCCCCACCCACATTCTTCTAAAGAGGAAGATTCCTTTACTCTTTGAAATGGCCTCCTGTTATTGACATGTTTAGGGGCTTACTGCTTCACAGAAACTTCATGTTAAAGAGAAACTAGGGAATTTAAAGAGGATTGTGTCATCCAGAACCATTTCAGTCAGTAATAACAAAGGAATAAGAGATTAAAACATCTTGCCCTGCCTTTGTAAGTAAAGATGTCTAAGGAACTTAGAGTATAGATGGGATCAAAGGAAAAACAAAATGTTACAGCATCTTAATATGAGTGTTTTAAGCTATGAGACTTCTTTTTAATTCCATCACTCAGTTATGCAACACAGTTTTTGGCTGCTTTTAGTAGTTAAGAGGGTGTTTTTCCTGGAAGTTCCCATGTGTCTGTAGTACAAACATCTGCCCAACATCTGCCAAGAGTAAGAATGCACACATTGAGGAAATTGCTCTTCTTCATAAACAAAACTTCCATGACAGTGGGGGAGGGGGGACGGGAATCTAAGCTTTTATTTTATTGAAATTGTTTTTGATTTCTAGCATTACAAAAGGAGTGTTTAAAATGTAAATTGATTCACAGTGGTCCTGTTAACTGAGGCCAGCTGTGCAGATAAGGGGTAGACATCACATCCTTTGTTCTCATATTATTCTTCTTTCTCTTCCCAGGTCCTTCTATAGGCACCTCCTCCCCTCCCCCCCCCCACATGCATGCAAACACATTTTACTATCTGCTCAGTGTCATTAAAGTGTGAGCAAATGAAATAGATTCACAATTTGCAGATCCTTGGGGGAAAATGCTTCTAACATTTCATAGAATAGAGATCAAACTTTTAGTCTACTAAAATGAAAAATGTGCAAATCCTATGACCTAGTAAATTTGTTTCTTGATAGCTACCTGTATCAGTCAGCATTTCATCAGAGAAGCAGAATCCTTAGGAGATTGTGTGTGCGTGTGTGTGTGTGTCTGTGTGCGTGTGTCTATGGTACAGCCAGGGAAGTCTTCACTAAGAAGATGATATTAATAGTTAATTAAAGGTTTGAAAGAGATGAGAGAGCTAGCCACAATCTCCTAACCATTATACACACACACACACACACACACACACACACACACATATATATAATCTTAGGGATTTGACCTTATGCAATTGTGGGAGCTCACTGCACAGTCTATATGAGACTGTCGTGTCTGTGTCTGGTTCTGGAAGGCACAGGGCAGAGGGCAGTCAGGAAGGGAAGACAAAAGTGATGTAGGGGAAGGAGGAAGGAACTAGAACCTGGAACCTGGAGTGTAGAGGCTGAACCTGAAGCCGGGAGGAAGGATGGAAACCTGCATTTGTCTCTCACCACCAACCACGCCTCTCCCTTAGTGTCCTGCAGGAAAAGCTGACACATGTCATCATGGAGAAATTCATGCACCTGCCCAGGAGTAGGAGAAGCTAAAGCCAGACGTCCAGCTGGAGCCAGCCTAGCTGTGGCCCAGCTCCTGCACCGTGCCAGTTGGTCATAGGAGCCAGCAGATAAGCTGATGGTATGTGGGTGAGCTGTGACAGTCCAGTGCCTTGTGCTTCACACTGTGCTTCCAAGTGTAAAAGGAACATGGCTCCTGGCAACTTCCCCTTTCCAAATCTCATGCACAATGTCTCTTAGAGCCCACACTGTGTAGCAAACTTGAAACAGTAGAAATCTGTCACACTGCACCAGAGAAATACACTTTCCTACGCCCAAGGAATTGGGTACAGAATATACAGGCTGCATTGCATTTATGAAAAATTAAAAATAATGTAAAGTTCTCTGAATACCTGAACTATTTCCACATAAGGCATATTATAATTCCAGTTAATGAAGTTGAGATATGCATTAACATGGAAGGTAGTTACATGTATTGCATGGTAGCATGTTTTTAAAACACACATAACACAAAATTGTATTAAATAGCTCTATGGGTACATTTGTTCACTTGTTCAATACGTATTTGTCACCTATGCCAGGTACTTTTGTAAGCAAAAGGGATATAGCAGTAAAACAAACACATAAACAAAAAATTCTCTGCCCTCAGGGAGCTAATATTCTAGTTAAGGAGATAGAAATGAAACAGTAAATATGTATTAATAAGTAAAATATATCATGGCTTAGATGGTGATAAATGTTCCTGAGGCAAAGAAAGCTGGGAAAATGAATAATGAACATTGGAGGTGATTACAATTTTAAACAAGGAGGCCAGAGAAGTCCTCACTATGAAGACGATATTTAATTAAAGGGTTGAAGGAGAGGAGAGATCTAGCCATGTGAAGATCTGGGGGGAAAATGTTCTAGGCAGACAAACTAGTGAGTACAACAGTCCTGGGGCAGGAGTGAACCTGGTGTGTCAGAGGAATACCAAGGAGATTAGTGTGGAGAGGAGTAACCAAGAAGGAACAGAGCAAGCTGTAGCATACTTGGATTTTACTCAGAGAGAGATGGAAGCCTTTGGAGGGTTTCAAGCAGGGAATCTATATATTAAAATATATTATCCTGGCTGCTGTGCTGAGACTAGACTGCAGAAAAACCAGAGCGAGGCACCAATTAGGCAGCTAAGACAATAACCCAGATGAGAGATGAGGTGGCTTGGATGGGGGTGGTGTTTTTGATGATGAGATAGCTGGATTCTGAATACATTTTAAAGGCAGAGCTAACAGGATTACCTGACATACTAGAAGTGGACTGTAAGAGAAAGAAAGGAGTCAAGAAGGACTTTAAGCAGTGACTTTTAGCCTGAGAGGTAAGGTAGAAAAAACCAGGGGAGGGGTAGATTTAGAGGAGATGAGTTTTGGACTGGTAAGGTTTGAAATACCAATTGGACATCCTAATTGAGAACTCAACTGGCCTATCGTCTTTTTGCATCCAAAATCTTCTCAAACCCATATTAAAGATAAGCCTGGCTCCTTGTTGCACTAACTTCTGATGGACACTATTGCAGAGCTAACTGGCTTGCGGGTAACCCCCAGAAGTTCAGAAAGTATTTCTAAGACACAAAATGTGTGTTTGGAAATAGGGGAACATGGCTGACCTTCACTTCTCGATCATCTTGCTTTCCTGCCTGTACCAGGGGGCGGATCCTACCTACTCCCTATTTCACCACAAACACAAGTATTCAGGCGAAATGAGATGGAATTTAGCTAATAAACTACTTTCATTAAATCTTTTCTTTCTTGTTTAAACAGTTGTTTGGCTAAACTTTTTCCAAAGTTTATACTATCTAAACGTGTAGATTCAGGTTATTTTTTGTTTGTTTTATTAGACTTATTCAGTAAAAAAGAAAAAATCTACAAGTCCTGTGCCATCACTATCCTCTTATTTCACAATAACCTTCCAGGTTTATGAATGTTAGTTTCCTGAGATAAACTCACTGAAATTAACTGTGGAAAATGAATAAATTCTAAGGTTTTGGTACTCTGGTTAGATGAATCTAATTTCACGGAAAGAGTGCAAGGCTCTAAAACATTTCTAAGACCTAAAATATGGATGCTTCAAATATGTATGGATTGTATAAATAGCAAAAATATTTTTAAAAATCACATACTTGAGTTAGTTTTAATTTTCTACTATCAATTGCCTAAAATCAATTCATAGGCAATTGTTTTCATTAACATGGAAGAATCGGCTTGTCTTCTTTCTCTTCTCTTTGGTTTCCAGATACGAGGGACTGTGAGACTAAATAAATCATTATGTATTCTACATGCAATTCTCCTGCGACGGCCTTTCAAAAAAGAATTAGGAAGCCTGAATATTAAATGCCAACAATCCATGACTAGGATAAGGTCAGTTTCAAGGATAAAGACATTTTTGAATTGAGTAGTTTGTTACACTTGCATAAAAACAATTTCAACAATAAGCCTTCGTTATTGTGTTTTTAATTTATGAAGAAAGCCATTGCCCTCCAGTAACTTCACTTAAAAAGAAAATATACATATCTTCTCTCTCTCTCTCTCTCTCTCTCTCTCAGTCACACACACACACACACACACACACACACACACACACACACACACCACAGAATTGAATGTCAATGGTTTTTAATTCAGATAAAACATAAGTTTTTACAGAGAATGCAAGCAAACCTAGCCTGTTAATAAGGTTTTGAAGGCTTTCCTTGTGGAAATAAATAATTAACACAATATATAATTATAATGAATATAATAATCAATAAATATTAATACTCAATAAATAATCAATATAATTATAATTAATTAATACAATATATAATTGTGTATTAATATTGATTTTCCAAGTTTAAACTGTCATCATCATCAATGGCACTTATCTTTATGTGAATATAATTAATTCACACTGAAGACTATATTTCAAATGAGAAGCCAACCTAACTAGAAAGACTTTTTTTGTACACTTAAAACTACATATACATTTGGGAGTGATATATTAACTATTTCTTTATCTAATTTCTGTGCGTTTATTAACAAGACCCCTAATATATGAATAGCTCTAAATATGCACATAGCTATCATCCTCATTGGAAACATATGAATATTTGCTTGATGTTGTTAAGTATGATAATGCACTTTTGTTAAGTAGCAATATACCCATAATTTTAGGGATGCACACTAGTGTGTGCATTATGTCTGGCTGCTCACAAAATGATATCAATAAAGTATGTTTACAAAATCTTGATAATTAATAAATATGGGTTATGTGTATATGGAGTTGAGTACACTATTCTGTGTATGTTTGAAATTTTTCACAATAAAACATTAAAATCAATCCACTTCCATCAATGAACTTCCTTTTTCATAAATGAAATTTATAAAATGAAATTTCAAATACAGAAATACACGTCTTTTTCACTGTGGTCCCTATACTGGGGAATGAAAATACACTAAAAGATCTAGGCTATGTCCAAAGATAGGGTAGGAGAGGTATTTAATAACATTGAGGAAAAAAGTATTTATTCCATGCACTTTACACATCATAGCATTTACCCTACAAAGCAGCACTCTATAATTTCCATATTGCAGATGGAAAAACTAAGACCTAGAAAGAGATAAAGTAACTTGCCAAATTTGCACAAACATAACAGCAGGTGTTAGAGTTGGGATGTGACTGTAGATCTGAGTGCTTCTAAATATAGATCTGTCTTAACCAGACTGCTGGGTCTTTAGGATGAATTTCTGAGGAAATTTCAATCTTTGCCATTAATATGAATTTTAAACAGCTAAAGCACAATTCTGATCCTGTGTCTTCTCTGCTAAAAGACCTTTAAATATTCCCTTATTATCTAAGATCTGGAGAACAAAAATCCTCAGAGCCCTGCCCATCCAACCTCAACTCCCACAAGCCCACCTACCTTCTGGACATGTGACCCATCAATCCTCTTGCACATGCCATTCCCCCAACTTCAAATGTCCTGCTGCTCTGGCTAAAACAAACAAACAAGCAACAAACAAACAAACAAAAAATGCCTCATCCTTCAAGAGTCAGTTCAAATGCCACATTCCCCGGGAAGTTTTCTGAACCTCTCTGGAAAGGTTCCATGCTCCTGCCCGGACACTGCCACTGGGCCCTGTGTGACAGTGGGCAGAGTGCTTGTCACATAGCGTGGTAAGGACACCTCACACATTGTTCTTTTCCCACAATTCTTGTTATTTTAATCCCAGGGTCTATATATTAAACAGTGAGGAGGCAGCAGCCAGGCAAGCGGCAGTGGAGGCTGCAAGAAGGCAGGGCAGGACCCATGCCTAGCAGGGACACGGCCAGGGAGGCTGGGGAAGTGCCAAGCAGCAGTAGTCTGCCTCCGCCTTTGCAGGGTGTCCTAATCGTCCTGCCCTCTGCCCTCTCTGGGTTCACGTTCTCCCCTCCTCTCCTGCTTCCTTCTTCCTGGGCTTTCAATGTTCTTGAGTATCACCCAAGTAAAACAAACCAAGCAAAAATCCAGAAACCTCCTTGAACCCCACAGCCACACGGTAGTTCACCTTTTAATCTCGTTTAACCTAAAAAAGCAGTCTTTTCTTTCTATTCCTCTTCAGCCCATTGCCATCTGCCTCCTGTCCTCACCAATCCATTGACATGTTTGTAAGTGACCTCCTAATTGCCAAACCTAAAGAACGATTTTTAGCCTCTATGCTCCTGCATCTCTCTGCTGCATTTGACACTATGAAACCCAGCCTCCTTGAAAATGTCCTTTCCTTTGATTTCTGGTACAGTAAAGGTTCTGGCGTTCCTCCTCTACCACCATTGTGGCTCCTTTTACTTTGACTATTTAAGGGTTTCCCCAGCATGTCAGTGTTCCTTCCTTGGGCCCACTGTTTTCTTCTTACACAGTCTCTTTATACATCTACCATCTGCGTTTCAAGCACCACCTAATGATGCCCACATCTGTTTCTCGAGCTTCAGATTCATATATCCAGCTGCCTGATATTTGAATGCCCTGCAACCAGCACAGTTTTGCCATGCCCAAAACTAGATTAATAAAGTCCCAATACCAAGTCTGTCCCTATTCTCCATTATTTATCTTTGGAAGTGTTGACCCCTTATTTGCCTTTTCTTATGAGGTATCAGTCATTCAGACTGACCTACCTAATACTGTTATATGTTCATAGGAATCAGTAATTGATCTCACTTCTTGTTTTATATCCTATCTTAGGTTGACCTCTAATAAATACTCTATCCACAACTACGGCCAACAAAAATTTGTGCACAGCCTGATGAAACCAGCCTCTCAGCCTCTGCTATTTTTGCCTACAGGCGTGTTAAGAGAAGAATAGATTTAGTGTGAATGTCTAAAAACCAGAAACAGGGCAAAAACAAAATGTCTATGCTTATCAAGTAGCTTCACAATGATCTTCAGATTACTTAATACTCCCTGTTGTAATCAATCTGTTCCAATTTCTGAAAATCCTAGAGTCTCTGTTATAGAACCATATCAGAGATGTCCAGTTGTGAATTGCCTGGTCCAATATTGACTTTCCCTTTAAATTAGCTCTGCTGCTGATTCAACCAGTTGAAATGATAAACTCTCAACAAATATGCATTTTCCTTTTATTTATGCAATGCATAAAGAAGAAATTTAAGAAATGAATATGTTTGAATTAGATAGCCTTTATTAATTTAGCTTTGATTTATTCAACAAATATTTGTCAATTTTTAAAAATATTTAGTAAGAACCTGCTGTGTGTTAGGCTCTAATCTAAGTGATAAAAGAACAATAGTATGCAAAGCAAAGTTCCTGACCTCTTGAAACTGACAGTCAGGCTACGTGAATGACAGTGTGGAAGATATAAAAATCAATCAGTCACTTGGAGTCTAGTCTCCAGGTGCTTCCAGAGACTAGCTAGACAATGATGAAAGCTATAGGAGGAAGAACAAAACCACATGCTATGGGACTTTAGAAGCAGCTGCAATTGCTTCCCAGAGGGCAGCATCAGAAAAATGTTCAAGCCTTCAAAGTGGACTGAAAGAATACATAAAACTCACACCTGCAAACAAGATCAAAAGATGCTTGGAGGACAAGAGAAGAGCATGAGCAAAGATGCAAGGTGGAGAGCTGAACTTAGGTTCTATGTAGCTACAGAGCTGGTTCCAAGAAGGGGAATAGTGAAAAACAAAGTAAAAAAAAGAAGTTATGGCCCAGGGCCAATTAAAACTTTTGAGGCCTTAAACATTCAAAAAGAAACGTTTCCCCACCCACCATGACATAGGTCATTAAAAACAATATAAAGACAAAGCTTATACTTTTCCCCGCAAAATTCTGATTTTTCCCATGATGGCTTCAGTAATAGAGCCTGACTCCATTTTTGATACACGAGTGCAGACATCTTTTAAGTCTCACCTCTCCTTCTTCCTCTGCTGCCGCCCTCATCTGGGCAAGCTGATACGAAAGTTCAGGCGCTCTTTCCTTTGGCACCAGCAAGGAGTTGAAACCATGAAGGATCCCTCACCATGACATCCCCCTTCTAACCGCTATAAAAACTCCAAGCAAATGTCCTTTCCCTGCTCTCTCAAATCATTTTGGACCTTGGAAAGTTAGTAATAAATCTTTTCATACGTTTTGTGTGTCTGTGTGGAATCATTGGTCTTCACATCTGAACAAAATTTTTTGTGGGAGCCCAACCTTTATCTACAAAGTGGCTTCAACAACTATTTTGATACTTTTTTCAAGAAGGTGACATTTTTAAAAAAACAATTCAGGGCCTCTGCTCCGTTCAGGACCATTGGAAGACCAGAAATTATTGGCAGCAACCTGAGATCAGATCACAGAGAGTCTTATGTGCTAAGGCCATTAGAATTTTAAAGTTGTTTTCTCAGTTGCTAACGGACCCATGTTTCTTGCAGTTAAGTGAAATACTTCAGAATAATGTCTACTCTAAATACATAATAGATACTCAATGAAAGACTATTTTAGCAAGAGTTGTTGCAATGCCAGCAGATATTTGATAATATGAAAGTAAATCTGGAAAAAAAAATACTAGAGATATATGCTCCATCTATAATGAATAATAGTGAGAATCTGAGCAACTTTTCATTTATTTAGTAACTGCTTATTAAGCATTTACCACATGCAGTGCACTCTGCTTGTCCCTATAGGATGCAGAAATGGGTTATTTTTTTCCTGTATTTACTTTATATGCAGCCCTAACACACGCATTCAAACAGGTGCACCTCAGGTGGTTAATTTGACTAACCAAAGTTGAGATGAATCTATGAATGACGAAAATGAATTAATTGTCACTTACCCCATAATGAGTCACTTATATTCAAGCCATTCATGGCATATTAAGCCCTATTATGGAATGCATTTCATGTACAATCATCCTTGGTGAAACAGACTGCATTGAAATTTCTAAAAGCTGATAATTCTGAATGATGAATAGCATTTTTCTAAACTACCAAATAAAATCTATTATGATGCTAGAAACATCATATAATTGACTATATTTGATAGTCATACTCAGAATATTTTGTCATTGATGGTATGTTAAATCTTTCTGAGAATTTCCTGGTTCTGTGGAATGAAACAGTATCACCTTTTAAAATATAAAATATTTTTAATTGTTTTCTGAAAATACAATCTGGAAAGTACGGCTTTATCATTTATAAACACATTGTTAAAGCAAGATTCTCAATTGCTATTAGAAAGAAGGGACACAAAGAAGCCGAACAAAGGAACAGGAAAAATGCAGAAATTAATCAAGATATCAAATGTACTCACATAGATGCTCCTGGAGTTATTCAAGCAGATTTTCTCATTATGAATCCAAATTTATTAAATCATTATCAAGAATGAAGATTACTAAAAGATTATGCTTGTCTCAATTTCAAAATAAAATATAAGTCACCATCAAATTGGTATCAACTGATCAACACATAAGTGTACATATAAGAATAACATTTATTGGATGTTGGGCGGGGGGGGGAAGGGGGAGGAGGGGACGGGTATATGAATACACAAAGAGTGCAATGCACACCATCTGGGGGATGGACATGCTTGAAACTTGGACTTGGGGATGGGAGGGCAACATACGTAACCTAAACATCTGTACCCCCATAATATGCTGAAATAAAAAAAAATAAATAAAATAAAATAAAATATAAGTATTTAAAAAAGAAGCCTAAATAACATCCTCAAAATGTGTGGTGATACAAGAACAGAATTACAGAATTGAAAGTTGAGTTGCTAAACTTAATCAACAATTTTGATAAAAATGAATATTATCGATTTAGGTGTCAAATTTCCATCAGTAGTGGCAAAAGTTTGAAAAACGACTCAAGCCATTTGGTACATCATTAGTAAAAACTGGTTGCATAGGGCAAGCATATAAGACACATGCCATTATATCTTCCAAAGGCAACACTAATTCCAAACCTGGAATAATTGCCACCAATTTCATGACAAATCTCTTTCGTATGTGGATACATTTCCTAAGAGGAAGTGATAATCCTTTGACAAAAGCTTCCTGCATGTGGAATTGTCCATGGGAACGATGCCTTAACAGAAATGAGAAATTGTCTGAAGAAAGTTAAGAAATGGGAAGGAATGGGGCAAGACAGCCAAACAGAAACCTCTAGCAATCATCCTTCCACAGGAACACCAAATTTAACAACTATCCACACAAGGAAGCACCTTCAGAAGGACCAAAAATCAGATGAGTGATCACAGTACCTGGTTTTCTTATTGTATCAAAGAAAGAGTCACTGAAGAGGGCAGAAAAGACAATCTTGTATTGCCTACCCTACCCCTCCCCTATCCCCCAGCAGTGCTGCACCAGTGCACCAGTGGAGAGAGAATCGTGTGCCTGGGAGAGAGAGAGTGAAGCGATTGTGGGATTTTGTATTGAAAATCAGGGCTTCCCTGGCACAGGGGAATACAGCACAGGGCAGAATTTTGCTGATGCCGACAGAGAGAGCATTTAGACCAGCCCAGCCAGAGGGAAATCCTCTGTCCCAAAAGGCAAGCTCTAGCTAGCCCCACCACTGGCTGACAGAAAGTGGCCTGAGACCTGGAATTAATTCATAAGGCAGTCAGACCACACAGGCTGTAGTCCTTGGGCAATTCTCGAGACTGCACTGGCTCAGAGCAATACATGTGCATGTGACTTTGGGGTACATGTGACCCAATGAGACACCAGCAATGGCACCCAAGCTAATGCCTGTGTCACCCTTCCCCTACTCCAGGCAGTGTAGCTCAGGCAAAGTCTTCTTCCATTTGGGGAAAGGAAAGGAAAGAGTTTAGAGAATATTATTTTGCAACTTGGGTACCAGCTCAGCCACAGTAAAATAAAGTACCAAACAGACTCCTGCAGCCCCTGATTCCAGGCTTAATTCCTGGATGGCATTTCTAGAACCACCCTGAACCAGAAGAAAACCCACTACCATAAAAAAAAGGACCCTGTCCTGGCAGAATTCACCACCTGCTAATTAAAGAGTCCTTGGGCTTTGAATAAATATTAATATCACAGGTAACTAGGCAGCAGTCACCATAGGCTTTGGGCAAGACTAGGCTTGCTTCAGGTGTGACCTGGTACAGTCCCAGCTGTGGTGGCCATGAAGGAGTGCCAATGTCACTCCTCCCCCAACTCCAGAAGCCCAGCACAGAAAGTGAGGAAGAGAGTGAGAGACTTTGCTTGATAATACAGGGAATTTTCCTGTATCTTAATCAAGTCCAAGTCCACCAGGAGTCTGCAAGAGTCACTGCATTACTGGGGTTGGAGTGCCCCATTGCCAATATGGCTGTAGTGAATAAAGACTTAGATCAAAACACTCAATTCCCTTTGACTATCTGGAAGCATTCTCAAGGACAGGTTCAAACAAGCCCAGACTGAAAAGATTAGAATAAATAAAACTCTTCAATGCCCACATATTAATGAACACCCCAAACATCAAGAATGTCCAGGAAAACATGACCTCACCAAATGAACTAAATAAGGTACCAGTGACTAATCCTGTAGTGATGGAGATAGGTGACCTTTCAGACAAAGAATTCAAATTGCTGGCCTGGAGTAGCTCAATGAACTTCAAGACAACACAGAGAAGGAATTCAGAAGGCCATCAGAGAAATTTAACAAAGGGATTAAAATAATAAAAAAAAAATCAAGCAGAAACCCTGGAGCTAAAAAATTCAATTGACAAACTGAAAATGCATCACAGTCTCTCAACAGCACAATTGATCAAGCAGAAGAATTAGTGAGCTTGAAGACAGGCTATTTGAAAATACACAGTTAGAAGAGAAAAAAGAATAAAAAAGAATGAAGCACACCTACAAGATCTAGAAAGTAGCCTCAAAGGACAAATATAAAAGTTATTGGCCTTATAAAGGAGGTAGAGAGAGAGACAGAGATTGGAGTAGAAAGTTTATCTAAGAAATAACAGAGAACTTGCAAAGCCTAGAGAAAGATATCAATATTTAGGTACAAGAAGGCCATAGAACACCAAGCAGATTTAGCACAAAGACTACCTCAAGGCATTTAATAATCAAGCTCCCAAAGGCCACAGATAAAGAAAAGGTCCTAAGGGAATCAAGAAAAAAGAAAAAATAATAATAACATGTAAAAGCTTCTTCACAGCCGAGGAAACTATCACGAGAGCAAACAGACAACCTACAGAATAGGAGAAAATAGTCACATGTTACACATCCAGTAAAGGGCTGATAACTAGAATCTATATAGAACTTAGGAAAATCAGCAAGAAAAATATCAAACAACCCTATCAAAAAGTGGGCAAAAGAAAGTTTTCAGAAGAAGATAGACTAATGGCCAACAAACATATGAAAAAAAGGTTAATATCTCTAATCATCAGGGAAATGTGAATCAAAACTACAATGAGATGTCACTTAACTCCAGTGAGAATGGCCTTGATCAAAAAGTCCCCAAACAATAAATATTGGCATGGATACAGAGAGATAGGAACATACACTGCTGGTGGGACTGCAAACTAGTACAACCTCTGTGGAAAGTAATATGGAGATACCTCAAAGAGATACAAGTAGAACTACCATTTGATTCAGCAATCCCATTGCTGGGCATCTACCCAAAAGAACAAAAGACGTTCTGTAAAAAAGACATCTGCACTGGAATGTTTATAGCAGCACAATTCACAATTGCAAAGATGTGGAAACAACCTAAGTGCCCATCAATACATGAGTGAATTAATAAAATGTGGTATATGTATATATGGCTGGAGTTCTACTCAGCCACAAAAAAAACAATGGTGATATAGCACCTCTTGTATTATCCGGATAGAGCTGGAACCCATTCTACTAAGTGAAGTGTCACAAGAATAGAAAAACAAGTGCCACATGTACTCACAATCAAATTGGTTTTAACTGATCAATACTTAAATGCACATATAGTAATCACATTCATCAGGTGTCAGGCAGATGGGAGAGGGGAGAGGGGAATGGGTATATACACATCTAATGGATGCGGTGCTCACTGTCTGGGGGATGGACACTCTTGAAGCTCTGACTCGGGTGGGGCAAAGGCAATATATATAATGTAAACATTTGTACCCCCATAATATGCTGAAATAAAAAAAAATAATAATAACATATAAAGGAGCTCTAATATGTCTGGAAGCAGACTTCTCAGTGGAAATCTTACAGCTACAAGGGAGTGGCATGACATACTAAAAGAGCTGAAGAAAAAAACCTTAATTCTGGAATATTGTATGCTGCAAAAATATCCTTCAAACATGAAAGGCAAATAAAGAATTTCCCAGACAAACAAAAGCTGAGAAATTTTATCAACATTAGACCTATAAGAAATGCTAAACTACAAGAAATGCTAAAAGGAGTTCTTTGATATGAAAGAAAAGGATGTTAGTGAACAATAAGAAATCATCTGAAGGTATAAAACTCACTGGTAATAGTAAGTACACAAATACGGAATACTCTATTACTGTAATTACAATGTGTAAACCACTTGTGTCTTGAGTAGGAAGACTAAAAGATAAACCTATCTAAAATAATAACTACAACTTATATAGAGTATAAAAAAATATAAACAGAAACAACAAAAGTTAAAAAGTATGGGGGTGGAGTTAAAATGTAGATTTTCTTTTAGGTTTCTCTTTGCTTGTTGGTTTGTAAGCAGAGTTAAGTTATCATATGTTTAAAATACTTGATTATATTAATAAAATGTTTCTTGCAAGCCTCATGGTAACCTAAAATAAAAAACCCTATAATGGATACACAAAAAGTTAAATGAACCAGAGCAAATCACTTTTAACAAAGGAAGAAAAAAAGAAAGAAGAAAGGAGAGGGACACAAAATAACCAAAAATCAAATAACAATATGACAGTGATCAGTCCTTACCTACCAACAATAACATTGAATGTAAATGGACTAAACTTAACCAATCAAAAGACATAGAGTGGCTAAATGGATAAAAAGATAAGACCCAACTATATGTTATCTACAAGAAACCCACTTCACCTATAAAGACACACATAAACTGAAAATAAAGGGATGGAAAAAGATATTCCACACAAATGGAAACAAGAAATGCAAGAGTATCTATACTTCCATCAGATAAAATACATTTCCAGAAAAAAACTGTAAAAAGAGACAAAGAAGGTTATTATATAATACTAAAGGGGTCAATTCAGTAAGAGGATATAACAAGTCTAAATATACATGCACCCCACACTAGAGCACTCAGATACATAAAGCAAATATTATCAGAGCTAAAGCAAGAATAGATTCCAATACAATAATCACAGGAGACCTCAACACCCCACTTTCAGCATTGGACAGATTATTCAGACATAAAATCAACAAAGAAACATTGGACTTAATCTGCACCACAGACCAAATGGACCTAATAGACGTTTATAAAACGTTGTATCCAACAGTTGCAAAACACACATTCTTCTCCTCAGCTCATGGATTGTTCTCAAGCACAGACCATATGTTAGGCCACAACGCAAAGTCCTAAAAACTTCAAAAAAATTAAAATCTTATCAAGTATTTTCCCTAACTGCCAATGGAATAAAACTAGAAATCAATAACAAGAGGAACACTGGAAACCATACAAACACGTGGAAATTAAACAATATGCTCCTGAATGATCAGTGGGTCAATGAAGAAATTAAAAAGCCAGCACTATTCACAATAGCCAAGGTTTTGAATCAACCTACGTGTCCATCAACAGATGAATGGATAAAGAAATTGTGGTACATATAAGCAATGGAGTATTATACAGCCATAAAAGAGAATGAAATCCTGACATTTGCAACAATATGGATAGCATGGGAGGTTATTATGTTAAGTGAAATTAGTCAAGCCCAGAAAGACAAATCTCACATGTTCTCACTCATATGTGGGAGCTAAATATTAATATTAAAACCATTGATCTCACGGAGACAGAGAATAGAATAATGATTACCAGAGTTGGGAAGGACAGTGGGGAGCAGGGGATAAAATGGGGATGATTAATGGATACAAAAATATAGTTAGATAGAATGAACAATATTTGATAGCACAACAAAGGACTATAATCAACACTAAGTTAGGGTATACTTTAAAATAACTAAGAGAGTAGAATTGGAATGTTCCTAACACACACAAAAAATGATAAATGCTTGAGGTGATGGATACCCCAATTACTCTGATTTCATTAATATATATCGTATGCCTGTAATAAAACATCACATGTACCCTATAAACATATGCAGCTATTATGTACCCATAATAACTAAAAATAAAAAATTTTAAAAAGGTAAAGACTGGCTTTCTGAAGGAACTAGGGTGAAAATGTGTGCATTTTCTCCTTATGGATATAGATTGTAATACAGACAAGTCTACATTTCTTCACATCACCTCAAATCCCTAAAGCCAGAAAAGTCTCTTTTGAGCCTACTAAGAACTACTTCAATTTGTGTAAAGGGACTCAAGGTCAAATACAAACAAAAAGAGAGTTCTGCCCTTATGCTTTGGCCTTAAGGTGACAATCAACTTGCAACCTCAATTTCATGCAACATTCTTCCAACTAATATGCTAAGTGTTTACTGTGCACCAGGCCTCCACCCAGGTCTCAAAACATATCTGGAAAATAAAATGGCAAAGATCTCTGGGCCACCCTGCTGTCACACCTGGATTTCTGCAGAAGGCTTCCCATTCTCTGTAATGATTATTTCAAGCCCCTAAAACCACCAAGCCCCTCTGCCTCTCACTTGAGGCAAATCATGTCAACTCCTATTTCTCAAAAAATTGGAAACCGTGAAATATAAACCGCCTCAACTTCCTGCCACAAAACCTGCTTCTATACCCTTTCTCTTCTCCCTGCCTGATGTGAATTCCATCCCTTTCAAACTTCCTGGGACCTTATGTTATCAATTGCCCCCCTTCATTCTGTTTCCTTAATAACTCTCTCTCTCTTTCTCCACTGAATCTTTCCTATGAATATTTATGTTTGATCTACACTACAATCCCCTATTTAAAACATACACATATAAACAACACGCAAACCAGATCCCACATCAGCCACTGCCTCATCTTCTCCCAAATTCAAGGGCAAACTTCTTCTCTTTAAGAAGGTACAAACTTCTTACTTCTTGGCTTCCTTATTTCACCAGTCCACTAGTTTCAATATGCTCTTTGTCCTCCCCACATCACTAAAATTAGTTTTGATAAGGTCACCAATGAATTTTATGCTACTAAGTCTAATTAACACTTTTCATTTGTCATCTTACTCAGAAGTATTTGACGTGTTTACCCTCTTCCAATCCTCTCTCACTTGGCTTGTGTCACATTATACTCTTCTGATTCACCTACTTCTCAAACACCCTACAATCTTACTTCCCTTTCTTTCCTTGTCTTGAAATACTGGAGATCCTTGGAACTCAGATCAAAGCCCTTATCCTCTTTACTCCTCTCCCTCCATCTGGTCAAACTCATCCACTCCTACAGTTTCAAACATTACCACTATTATGATGACCTCAGAAATCACAGTTCTGTCCTGACACACTGCCAGGACTGCAGACCTGTATTATTTCCTGTTGCTGATGGATGCCACATAGGCCCTCAAACTTGATGTGTCCAAACCAAAGCCATGATCTTCCCTCCAGAACCTGACCTTCATCCACCACTCCCTTATTGCCATCAGTGACATGCCATATACCCAGTTGATCATGACAGTACGCTAGGTGTTGGCCCGGTACTCTCAGTCCTGTCTCCTACCAATCATAAATAGGTCCATAACTGTCCATCCGCATTGTCACAAGGTTAGTCCAAGTAACAATTACCTTCTTCCTGAAGTTTCTTATTAGCCTTCCTGGAGAATCTTGTCTCCCTCTAACCCTTATTCCACATTATAACTAGAGTAATCTCTTTTCCAATACAAATTCCCTTAAGTCGTTGTCCCATATAAATTCATCAATAGCTTCACATTACTTTTAGCATAAAGACAAATGTCTTAACCTGGCCTACATGCCCTTCAGGATCTGGTCCCTGACTGCCTCTCCCACTTTTCTTGTGCCATCTCTTCCCTTGGTCACCTCACTCTACCCACAGAAGAACCATCCTGCCTCATAGCCTTTACACATGCTGCTACTTCCATGTTGAGCTCTCTTTCCCCACTTTCTTAGCTCTCTAAATCCTAATCAGGTGTCGGTAGACATCTTAAATATTGTGCAATCTTTGGCGATTTATCTAAACTCTCATTGCCTCACTTTGCTAATCTATAAAGTAGGATAGGTATGAAGATGAGGAGAGTTAATATTAGGTTATTAAGCATGAAATGTCCAATTTCCTTAAGTGCTAAGTTTGACAGTTGATCTGTTATATTTTTATTGTGAAGGTACATCCTCAAACTTTCAAATGCATGTTATGCCTTGTGATTATTTCAAATTTTTTTAGAGCAATTTTTGTGAAACCATGGATAAGTCAAAAATTTGTGTTATTTTCAAATATGAGTTCCGTCGTGGAACCAATGCAACACATACAGCTTGAAATATCAACAAAGTGTTTGTGGAGGAGATGGCTAATGTACACATGGTACATTGATGGTTTGAGGTCCGTTCTGGTGACTTTAATCTTGAAAATAAGCCACATGAGTGAACTGAGACCAAGGTGGATAATGATGAGCTGAAAGCTGTAGTGGAAGCAAATCCTTCTCAACCTATGCATGAATTAGCAGGAAGGTTTAATGTTACTATTCCAACAATATTGGACCATTTGAAACAAATTGGCAAAGTAAAGAGGCTGAACAGATGGGTGCCATGTGAATTAAACCAGCTTCAGAAGAGAAATCATCTCGAGGCTTGCCTTTCGTTGCTGTCATGACATAAAGGTGAACCATCTCTACACCATATTGCTATACATGATGAAAAATGGATTCTTTTTTACAATCACAAGCATTCAGCACAGTGGTTGGATAATGACAAAATGCCGAAACACAATCCAAAACCAAATATTCATCAAAAAAAGCTAATGGTGTCTGTTTGGTGGTCTAGCACTGGTATTATCCATGACGGTTTCATGAAACCTGGTCAATCGATTATAGCAGATGTCTACTGCAACCAACTGGATGCAATGATGAGGGTGCTTAAGCAGCCGAGATTGGTCAATAGAGATAGGCCAATCCTCTTGTAAGACAACACTCAACCACATGTTGCATAAACAATGCTGTTCAAACTACAGAAGCTAGACTTGGAAACTCTCTGTCATCCACCATATTCACCAGACCTTGCACCAGCTGACCACCACTTCCTCCAGGCTTTGGACCACTTATTGCAAGGAAAAGTATTGAATTCTCAATAAGCTGTAGGACATACCTTTCACGATTTCATCACTACTTGCTGAATGAATGAATGAATGAATGAATGAATCACACTCCACTCTTCATTAATTTATTTTTTGCTTCAAACATCTTGAAGCACTCATAGCCTATTGCCCCAATTGACCTAACTTGGGTAATGCCAAGATGTAATGTGTCTCTTCGGGTCCTTTAATGGATTGACTTGTATCCCTCAAAAAGATATATTGAAATCATAAACCCCAATACCTGTGAGTGTGACCTTTATTTGGAAATAGTCTCTGTAGATGTAATCAAATTAAGAGGAGATTGTTAGGGAGTGCCCTAATATGACTGATGTCTTTATAAGAGGGAAATTTGTACATATGCATTCAGAGGAGAATGCCAGGGGAAGACACAGACACAGAGGGAAGATGACCAGGTGAAGACAGAGGCAGAGATCGGACGTATGCTGCTACAATCCAAATAATGCCTCGGACTATGGGAAGCTAAGAGTCGAGGAAGGATCCTCCCCTAGAGGTTTCAGAGGGAGCATGGCCCTGCCAATACCTTGATTTCTAGACTCCAGAGCTATGAAAAACTAAATTCTTGTTATTTTAAGCCACCATTTTCAGTACTTTGTTAGGGAAGCCTTAAGAAACTACTGCAGGTCCTTTCAGAAAAAAAAAGTAATTCAGAGTCAGATAAACTGAGAGCCTGGGCAAGTGGTCAGACTGCAGAATCATCTCTGGCTCTTGGTGATCTTTCGAGTCCCTCATACAGAAGGTCCACTTCACTAGCAGCCCAGGCACTCTGAACCGCAAGCCAGGTGTGGAGGCCCTCCAGGTCCTGCATGTGGCTCACCAAGCAACCTGGGCTTTCCAGATGGGGCAACAGCCTGGTGGCTCCTTGGATGTTGTCCAGTCAATGAGTAAGGTCGGACTGACTCTAACGAAGGCTGTTTTCTGTAGGAGATGCTGGCTACTGTTTGCTTCTTGGCTGAAAAAGAAGAATGTCCTTATAATGGCTTCAACACACCTGATTATGGAATAACTAATTCCATATTAAACAGCATTCCTTCTTTCTGCAAGTCAGCAAGCCATGATGAGTCTGAAAATGCTTAAAAGGCCAGCTCAGAGAATGGTTTGTTTTCACCTGTTTTTTCAAAGCATGCAGCAATAATATACATTTACTCAATTGGTGGAAAGAAAGTATTTGTTCTGTCAGCTTTTGTATGCTCTGTGATTACAGAACTGCCAGTGTTATTATTCTTGCCAGTTCACAGGACTGCTTGACAACCTTTTATCCATTTGCATTTTTCAGTGATTTTCCAATGGTGTAATTGGGAAGCTTTAAGATTACACAAAAGTGGAAAGCTAGAGAAATCTATGAATGCTGTCTATATTGTTTTCAATTATTGTAGCTGCAGTCTTATTACCACTTATAGCCTTGAATTCAGATATAATCAAGGGCATTTTTTAAATATGAATAACAACACAGTAGTATATGTATTTTAATAGGTTAGGCACAATAGCATTAAAAAAGTGGTCTTATTATTTCTACCAAACCACACACACACACACACACAGAGAGAGAAAGAGAGAGAGAACATTAGAAATATTCCCATGATACTTCTTGAAATATGATTTATAAGATTTTCATGATATTTTCATTATTAAAAGAACAAAACATTAGCTGTTTAGAGTTAAAGATTCAAAGAGAATTCTTTCAGTTGAACGTTATATGAATAAAATATTTAATGGTAATTATTGAGTGAACTTCAAAATTCAAAATCTCAAGAAGGGTTGTGACAAGAAGACATTTCCCTCCGAAGAAAACTACTACACGAACCACATTCATCAGTATTTCCCTAATGAGTCAAAATATATTGATATTCTCCTCAAAAGAACAGAGTTCTGAAAAATAGAAGCACAGTTATTCTTTATGAAAATATAATTAAACCTTTTAAACAATGAAATCAGTTGCACTTAATTTACATATAATTTGCCCTTGCTTGAAATTCCATCATCAAGTCCACAAAAGTGCTTGGACGTTTTGATTGGAGAACTGTATTTGTGAAAGTAGAAGTGACTCCAGGGTCTTATCGATGTTTTCATTTACCCATTTCTATAGGCGTTGACTGATCTCTCTTACTCAACTTTCTACTGCAAAATAACTATCACTATGGCTCCAAACCATGGATCTTTGGCCACTGGGAGGCCACTGATTTATTATAACATGTCTAAAAATCTATATGCAGCCAACCATTGTCTCTAGTCAGTATAAATAATTTGTCATACAAATAATTTTTCAAATGCAGAGAAGCCTGTTATAATTGAAATAAAGTTATTTTTCAAAAATTAACAGATTCATAGTAGTTTTTAAATCTATTTTCTTAATCATCAGATTTAAAAAGTAGTTACTCTCATGTAACTCTACTAGAATATCTCAAATCTGCATATAGTCAATAATAGCTACCAATTATTGAATGATTACTATCATGTGTTTCAGGAATTGTGTTAGGCACTTAATCATTATCTCATTTAATTTTCACAGTAACCCTTTGTAATATTAGTAAATCACAGATTATCAGATACAGCCAGAAAGGTTATTCTCCCAAAGTCATACTTTACAAAAAGTGAGGCTAGAATTCTAAAGTAGGACAAACACAACCCTGTTTTCTAAAGACCAATCTTGTTAATCCAGACTAGGACCAATGCAACCCCTAATGCACTGCAAAACACAATACAGCCATAAGTATACTGGAGTCAATCACACGGGCCCATGCCAACTGTTAACTATCCAGCAATTTTGCAAGCTGGTTGTTAAAATCTGGTAATTTGAACTTGCATGTGGAATATTTTCACCCTAGAAATCAGCAAGCACTACAAATAAGAGTTTCCTACGCCCACCTCTCACCACCCAGGGGAGCTGGTTTACCAACACACCACTGGATATAGCAAAAGATTCCAAGAATTATTCCATTCTCACTTTGGTTCAAATGGGTCATAATGATTTGTCTCTTAAAGAGTCTGTTAAAAGGAGTCAAAGAGACATTTGAAAAGTAAAGAAAATTTGCCTGTGGTATCAATTCTGATATCTCACCTCTGTTTTCTGGTCTTTCTAGGTTTTGAAAGCCTGGATCTGCCTTTTCATAACGTTCGTTATTCAACTACCAAAGCTGGTAGAATAAGGCCAAAGTTTTATTCCTCCCTAAGGCTTCTAATATCTGAGTAACCTGAGACCACAAAACTTACCCTCATACATTATGTTTTCAAAACATTTACTACTCTTTATGTTTCCCCAGATTCAAAAAGTTTTTTTGCCTCAATCATAAAATACCAGATAAGGGTCAGAGTCTACAGTAAATATTACAGGTTGTTCATTTTCTCTGCCATGTATTTGGTTTCATGACTACCTTCTGCTCAGGCATAAAAGTTGAAAATGACTTGCTGATTGGGCCAATGTCTTTGCAACATCAGTATTTTAAAACCTTCTGCAAAGGTCCTGCACTGGTCAGCCCAAGCCCTTTTTTATAGATACGCTTTTTGTCTAAAGGACATTATTAAACAATGGCTTCATGCTACTATGCATTTCTGAAAACTGTTTTGGGTTTTAAATGAGACACACCATGTGTTCACTCATCCAGATAAGGGAGGATGCTCATCACAGCTCAGTGGGCTGAATAAGTTTAGCAAGGTATATCCTGTCCATCAATATCGCCCATATCTACTCTCTGTGGTAGTTTTTAATGCACAAGCTATTTTTTCATGACTAATGAGGAGTAACTTTAGGACAAATAAAAACTACAGAAAGTCACCTACTCATCAATGAGCAATATTCTTTAGCAGCTCTGTTGTCAAAGAATATCTCACTTACGAGAGCAAAAAGCAGACATCATGGAAGTTGAAATGTTTATGTAACTAGAGTACAAGGCAAATAACTACTGTAAAAATACCTTTACTAAAGATGAAGAAGTGATCAATATAGTCTTAATCCATGCTTTCATAAGTAAGACTTTGATTCCCTAACCCACCACAAATTTCTATTTAGCCCATAACTTTATAATATTAGCAACTTTTTGTGTGTGATTTAATCTAATTTTATCATACTACCTATTTCATCAATGATGGAGTTAACAGATCCTGAGTTATCTTTCCTGCTGTAACAACTAGAAAACTGACCAAAGTATGTAAAATAAATGTTTTCAGATGCTGAGCAACAAGCATCACAGGACTATGATGAAGTGCTGTCGGAGAAGGGAAACAGATGAGAGGAGCCTCACAGTCAACCCAGATCGCCTCCGGAGGGCACTTTAAGATCTATAAGGTAGAAATGAAGCAGAGCATAGTGGTCCCGCTGAGACCAGGGCGAGATCAGAGGTGAGAGAGGTGGAGGAGCCTGAAATGTGAAGGGCACAGACAGAGACAGCCACACAAAGAAAGAGCTCCAGAAATCAGCCTCAGGGCCCCCTTAAATCTTAGGTTGAATATTAAGTTGTGCACATGGAGGGTGAGACCATGTGAAAGCAGGCAGAGAGAACAACCACTGAAGAAAGAACAACCATCTTCAGCCATAACCAGAATAACCACCAGAGCTGGCACAGGACTGAGAGATAGTTGAGTTCTGATCAGCCAGAGTCAGAAGAATCTCCAGAAAGACAAAGGCTGAGGAGTAAGGCTAGTTCAGCAAAGCTTTAACCTTAGAACAAAACTTTAAAAACCTCAGTAAGATCAAGCTGACTTCCAAATATGTTAATGCCTGACATAACAAAACTCAGCACACTTCAAGGAAGAAATCAAAATTTGGACCTTTACAAACATTGCAAATGTCTAGAATCCAATCAAACCTTTATAGACATGCAGAGAAGCAGAACAACACGATCCCTAATCAGGAAAAAAAAAATTAGTAAATAAAAATAATTAGAAATTATAGGGACAAAGACCCTGGAAATAGCATTGTAAGTATTAATATGTTTGCATTCAGGGTTTAAAGTAAAAGATGCATATAATGAGAAAACAGACAGACACTTTCAATAAATAAAGGAAAACCATACAAAGGAACCAAATGAAAATTCTACAGCTAAAAATATAATTAAATGAGGAATTCACTGTATGAGCTTAACAGATTAGATACTATAGAAAAAATATCAGTGAATTTTAAGGCAAGGCAATCAAGACAATGCAGAAAAGGAAAAGGAAAAGAAAAAAGTCTTTAAAAAATTAATTAATATAGCCTCCGTGATCTCTGACACAATATCAGTCTAAGAAATATGTCATCAGAATTTTAGAAAGAGAAGAGAAAGTGTGGAACACAAAAATATTTGAAGAACCAGTGGCCTAGAATTTCAAAATTTGATATGAAATATAAACAACACAGATGCAAGACGTTCACAAACCAAAAGCAGAATAAATATAATGAAAAGCACACCAAGGGACATCACAATTAAATTGCTGACAATAATAAAGAGAAAATCCTTAAAGTAGTCAAGGGGAAAAAAGACACAAACATATAGTAGGGGAAAATGATAAAATGACCATTGACTTTTCGTCAGAAACAAAGCTGGAAAACAACAATACAATGATATCTTTAAAGTGGTGGAGGTAAGTGTCAACTTAGGATTCTATATCCAGAGAAAAATTCCACGTATAAATGAAAGTAAAAGAGGCACTTTCAGACCAATAAAAGCTGAGATCATTTGTTACCAGCAACCTTAACTGTAAGTAATGTTGAAGAAGTTCTTCAGATTGAAGCAGAATACTAAATGATCTTCACATAGGAATGAGGAAGATCAAAATAGTAAATATATGGATAAGTATAATTTATTTTTCCATGTTTTAAAAACTCCTTTAAAGATTAATTGACTCTTTAAAGCATAACTAAAAATGAAATATTATGGAATGCATGAGATATGTGGAAGTAAAACATGGCAACAAAAGAACAAAGCATAGAAGAGAATAATGGAAGTATACTGCTATAAAGTTTTTAAATTATACATGAAGGCATGTAATATTATTTGAAAGTAGATTGTAATAAGTAACAGATACTTAATGTAATCTTAGAGTAATCGTTCAAAAAATACTTGAAGAGTTGTAGCGAAGATTCAATGGAGTAAATAAATATTAGAAAATAAATAAATCCAAAGCAAGACTTTAAAAGGGGAAAAATGAAGCAAAGATTATGTGGGGCAAGAATAAAATTAATAGTAAGGAATGGCAGATTTAAACCCAAGCAGATCCATAATTACATTGCATTGAAATGGACTAATCAGACAAATTAAAATGCAGATATTGTCAGGCTAGATTAAAAAACAAGATCCAAATTATTTGAAATATAAAAACACAAGCAGGGTAAAAGTAAAAGGTTATATTATATAAAAACAATTCATAAGAAAGCTGGAATGACCTTACTAATCTCAGAGAAAATAAACTTTAGGATAAGAATTTTATTAAAAATAAAATAAACGGGGATATTTTATATGATAACAGGAACAATCCATCAAATATGATGTAACAATCCTAGTTGTGATTGCAATAATTATATAGCTTCAAATAAAGAAAAAACTAACAGAACTGCATGGAGAAATTGACAAATCTACAAGTGTAGTTGAAGACTTTAAAGTTCCTCTCTCAGTAACTGATAAAAGAAGTAGACAGAAAATCAGCAAGGATGTAGAAGACAAGCATCCCTATCAACCAACTTAACCAAATTGATATTTATGGATCACTACACCCAGAAGCAATCTTTACAAGGGTGCATGGAATAGTCACCAAATAAATCATATTTGCAGATCATAAAAAACTTAATACATTTAAATGATTCAAATTATTCAAAGTATGTTCTCTTACCACAATGGTATTGAATTAAAAATCAATAACAATAAATCTGAAAAATCAAAATAGCTAAAAATTAAGCAAAAATGCCTGTACAACCCATATGTCAAAGAAGAAATCACAAGGATAATTAGAAAATATTTCAAATTGAACAATATTTAGAAGATAACATATCAGAATTTGTGGAATTAACAAAGCAGAGGGACCTTTAGGATTTTAAAGCTTATAGTATAAAAGAAGAAAGGTTTAAATTAATAATCTAATCATCCACTATAAGAGGTTAAGTAGAGCCAAATAAACCCACAATAAATTGATGTAAGAAAATAATAAAAATGAAAGCAGAAATCAATGAAATGAAAAACAGAAAAAAAGAGCAAAATTTATGAACCAAATGTTGGTTCTTTGAAAAAAATCAATGTAATTGAAAAATGTCTAGCTACACTGATCAAAAAGAGAATAAACACAAATTATCGATATCAGACATGAAAGAGGAGACATAACTGCTGATCTTGCAAAATTTAATATGGTAAATATAAAATGATAGGAACAATATTATGCCAATAAATTCAACAACATAGATGAAATGGACATAATCTTTAAAAACACAAGAAGAAATAAAAAATCTGAATAGTCCCACATGTACTTTAAAAATTGATTTTATAATTTGATAACTTGCAACAAAGAGAACTCCAGACCCAAACAGCTTCAATCGTGAATTCCATTAAAATTTTAAGGAACAAATAATTTCAATCTTGTGAAAATTCTTTTTTAGAAGAGAAACAAGAGAATAATTCCCAACTCACTTTATGAGTCCAGCATAATCATGACACTAAAACTAGGCAAAGATATTACAGAGAAAAAATACAACTGCACCAATATTTTTGTTAACATATATACAAAAATCCTTGACAAAATAAAAAATTTACATTCAACAAAATATAACAAATATATCCTGATGAAGGAATCTCAGGGATAAAATGTTGATTTAATATGAAAAAATCAAACAATGTAATTCTCCACATTAATAGAATAAAGGCAAAAATGGTGTAATAATCTCAATAAATACAGAAAAAGCATTTTACAAATTAAAATCCCATTCATGATAAAAAAAATTCTCAGTAAACAAAAAATAAATAGCAACTTCCTTAATATAATAAAAGGCATCTATGAAAATCCTACAATAAACATCACATTTAAGGTGTTAAAGACATAACACTTTACCCATAAGATTAGAAGCAATAACTTCGCTCCATCACTTTTATCCAATGTTGTAACAGAGGCTCTAGCTGATGCAAAATGGCAGGAAGTGGGGAATAGAAACAAAACTACATGCAATTACCAAATATGAGCACAATAAATACTGGACACACAATTAAAATTTGGACTTTTGCCCCTGAATATAAACATCTCCTTTGGATTGGTACCTCCTTTCTCTACTCAGTCGCATTTTTATACTGAGCTCCTTTTCAAGGTAAAAGTTTATTCTCTAACTAATGGAAAATATCCTGGACCAGTCTGACTAGTTCCAAAGCTGTGTCTGTAATTCTTTAATCACTTTAAGAAGTAAACCAATATAAGCAGTTGCTGAAGAAAAACAAAAAGATCTGACAACAGAATATATTAGACTAGATAGAAGCTAGTTGGAAAAGTTATAATATCTGCACACCCCAATGATATGCAAGAGAAAAATCACTATTTTGCAACAGCCGTATCAGATGGCACATTAGTTCACCTTTTTTTTTTGACTGATTTGACTATAAACATCAAATCAATAGAGTAAAATTAATGTATGCATACAGAAGTTGTCATATTGGATACTGTTTCTGTATTTCTTATGATCTATTTCTTTGCCTCTGTGAATTTTTCTGAATTTTTTTATTCTGAGAGTACAATTCTGTATACTTGTAAAAGTATGTGCCTGAAGCCATAAATACCATAGAAAAGCAATTAGCAGAAAATTAGGAATAGATATTTATACTACATTGTAAATTTTTGCTCTCTACGTCAGTCTAGTTTGCCTCATGGCAAAATATTTCATGATTAAACTTTACTGCAATACAAATGTTAACAAAATGGACTGTCTTAGTCAATCAATGTTTAGGAAAAATTAATCAAATCCAATTCCTTTCTCTAATGAACTTCTTCATGTACTGCTAGCTCAGGCAGGTAGCTCTAAGTGAGGCTGAGCGGGTAATTTGAAGAAGATCATAGATAGCTAGAGCAGTCTTCCACTCTGTTCTGGAAAGACTGAGAGTTCAAAAGCATGTGAAATATTAGCTAAGGGAGAAATCCACACATTTGGTAACTTCAGGAAAAGTTCATATTTCAAGTGCCCAGTTTTAACTGCATTATAGCATAAGCTACTTGCATGACAGTGAAAAATTAGGAGACTGAAAAATACATTTCAGGAAATTTTGGAAGATACACATAAACACTTTGGTGGGCCAGGCATGGTAGATCACTCCTGAAATCCTAGCACTTTGGGAGGCTGAGTCAGGAAGATCGTTTGAGGCCAGGAGTTGGAGACCAGCCTGGGCAACATAATGAGACCTCGTCGTCTCTATAAAACAAACAAACGAACAAACAAACAAACAAACAAACAAAAAAACACTTTGGCGAAAACCAGTCTTGGGACTTGATCAGCCCCTAGGCCCTTCATGGGTCCAAATGAGAAAGAATTAAGAAACAAGCTTTACGTTCTTTTTTTTTTTAATTTTTATTTCAGGATATTATGAGGGTACAAACATTTTGGTTACATTTGATGTCTTTGCCTCGCCCAAGCAAGGATTAGAGGCATGCCCTTCGCCTCTACAATGCTCACCACAAGCTTTACATTCTAGGTCTGGTTCTGCTACTTACTAAATGTGTGACCTTAGGTAAGCATTTAATATCTCTATGCCTCAGTTTCCTTGTCTCGAGAATGGAAGTAACAATACACACAATACAGGTTTTTGTGGGAGATCAAACAACTATTGATAGACAGACACAATTGCGCACCTACACATTCACAAACATATGCTGTTTTTATAATAGATAAAAATCATATATTTGATGATTACTGGCATTCAAGAATCATCGTTGAATTGTAAGTTGCTGTTAGGTCCCTTAGGCCTTCTGTCTGTTCATCTTCTAGAACCAATTTTCCAAATTTTCCTTCTTCCCCTGTTGCAGATTTCAGGCATTCAGCTTATTTTGCTGTTTTGTTTTGTTTTTTTTTCCAAAAGCCTTTCCTTTTTAAAAATGCCGCCATCCTGCCCTTTGACTGTCTCCATCACCAAGGCTGTGGGTAAAGTGGCAAAAGTCATCTTTAGTCCTGCCAGGGACCCTAGGTTTTGTTTTTGTCTTTTACTTTACTGCTTATCAATTTGGAGGAAACAGACTGAGAATAACAAAGAAAGATGAAGTGGGAAAAATTGCAAAGTATAAGACACTCTCAAAGTTTATTTAAGTAGCTACTTGTTAAAAGAGAGTAGTTTGCATTTCTGAAACCAGTATACCTAGAACCAGTCTTTGGCCAACATCATCTGGTCATCTGCCCCCAAGACACACACACACATTCTATCTCTCTCTCTCTTAATCCCAGTTATCTTCTAAATCTTGTGTTCTTGACCCAGAATATTCAGGGAGCCTTGACTTGGATGAGAAAAATATTGCAACTTTATTTTTATAAACTTCTAAGTGAAATCTAACATTTCCTTTATTTGTTAGCACAGTGGTAATAACAGTATTTGTGATTTTGTCACTTTGCAATTGTTGCAAATATTATGTGATGCTTATTGCTACTTAAAAATTAAGGTAGCTACTAGACCCATTATGGATCTTATTATTTAATGTTTTAATAGAAACTATATGAATATTACAAATTTGGGGGGGTTTTGATGTATTTCCACATTATGGCTTCCTTTGTAATTTATGCACTTTATGAATACAAAACATTATAAGCTATTTGGTTATTTTTTCATTTAAATCCTTCATTATTTTGCATACTTGGGTTTCTTTTCATTTGAATATGCTGTGGCAATGTGACAGCAATTGTACCCCCTACATGTTGTAATGATACTGAAACTCTTCTTTAACAGTGGGGTTTGGAGCTAAGAATTTAAAAAGTGAATAATAATAAGATACAACTTTTTAAAATCCTTACCATTTAATCACATTTTTCTGAGAACAATAAGAGATATATACAAATCTGTGGAATAATGAGCTGTGCTATAATTGCCTTCCAAAGTACAAAAGACCAAGCATATAATATATGCCCTGAACACAAAGGTAGAGCTCACAGAGTTTGCTGACCTAACTTCTCACTTTTGAAGGCATCCTGCTATATTATTGACAAGAAACACCATGATATGTGCCACGCAGCCATCTCAGCAGGACTTGCTCAGCTGTGTGCTTAGGTGTTGCTTCCAAAACAGCTTCCAAATCACACAAATAGAGTGATTTCCCTTTGTTTTGAGCACATAATAACAGCTGCATGCTGTCACCATGATGTTTAGAAACAAATCTCTAAGCTTTTTCAAAAAACAGAGCATCCCCAAATGATGATTTCCTATTATGTTTCAAAATTGCCTCAAAGCATTATTAATATTTTTATGTCTGAATTGCAACTCCTAAATAAGCTTAGAAGGAATTCACTCACACAGTTACTGTGGCAAGATGAGTATTTACTATTTCTCTCTTAAAGAGCTTGCCAATGTAAGATCAACATTATATGCCATTTTGCAGAATCCAAGAATCTTTATTCACAGAGAACCTTTTACATGTGGAACTCAAGGTACTCATCTAAATATTAATCCAGCCAACTCCAGGTTTGGCCCAAATCTAGAGCATTCTGAGAAGACAAAGCCAACAATCATAGTTGTCTTTGTGAGAATTGCCTAGAATATTTACAGCTCCAGACCCCATGCCAGATGGAAAGCTCAAAGGAAAAATAATCTCAATTTTTAGGAAGTAATTACCTTCCATAGAGAATAGTCATATCTTTCAAACCCATGAGAATTTGGAATCAGCTTTAAAATGTTTAAGATAAAGAAATAATACTTTAGGATTGTGTAGTGAAAAATTAACCTTAACAAGAGGTCTGTCCTTTGCCTTCAGCTACCGGGAAGTCATCTCTAAACCCCTGGAATGTCCTGCCAATAGGAGTATCTCTGTTTGCCTGGGGCCTTTGGCCACCAGAGAGTCTAACTATGTGAATTTTGATGGGGGCTTTGAGCCATGCTGCATCAGTTTTGACCTCCAGAGTAACCAGATTAAAGACCTTGATTAGTCTGGCTTCAGGAGTGGCTGGAGATGAAAGATCAGCCGCATGAGTAGGATGTGACTGGGCCCCAGTAGAAAGTGTCAACACCAGAGGCTTAGATGAGCTTCCTTGTGGTTGGCCATAGTCACACGTCGTGGCCAGGAGGAGGTAATATTCTGCATGGCCTCACGGGGAGAGACAGAAAAGGAGAAGCTCTGCATTTGGACCCCTCCCAGACTCTGCCCTGTGTGTCAATTCTTTTGACTAATTGTAATATGTATCCTTTCCTTGTGTACTCTTTGTAAGTATAGTGGCTTTCAGCAATTTCTGTGAGTCCTTTTAGCAAATTATCAGACCTAAGGATAATCATAGGAATACCTGAATTTGTAGCCAGCTCATCTGAAATAAGAGTGGTCCTGGGGACTCCATACTTTCAGCTGGTGTCTGAAATAAAAGCAATGTTGTGGGGACTGTTCCTCCTTACTGTATTGTTTTTCTAGCTCTGAATAGGGATTAAGAAGGAATCTTTGCAAATTTAGAATTTTATATACTTGTCACATTTGGCTTATTAGAGTAATGGCCTTGTAACTCCAACTTCAAATGAGCAACTGAATTGACTTTTAATTTAACATCTTACTAAGCTTATTAGTTTTGGGCTACTTAGAGAATTCAGTTTTCTGTATGTCTAACTTTAATATGTTAGTTTTATAATGGTAATTTAAGTCATGCTCTGTAATCCAGCATTTCCAGCTTGGCCATGAGGTAGATGTTGGAGGAGAAATTAGAGAACAAAAAATATACTTTGGGGATTTGAGCAGAAACAGGTCAAAAAATCCAAAGGAATAAAACCTGGCTTTCATACTGATCAAATGTTTATCAATAAGTCAAAGAAAAGATGGATAGGGCTGAATGCAAGAATAAGAATGACCAAAGAAGGATAGAAGGCTGTGGTAACCCCAACACATAAGGAAGGAGCAGGGTGGGAGAAGAGAAGGGAAACATGGGAAAAGGAAGTAGCAAAGGCAGATGGAATGACAGAATAGCAATCACAGATTTAAATTTCATTTATTGAGCACTTGCTAAATTGTAGGAATGCTCTCATTCTCTCAACAAGAATGGGAGGATGGTATTCTTCCTAGTTTACAGAGGAAGAAACTGGGAGGAAAGCAGAAGTACAGGTAACTACCTGGGAAATAAAAAAGTCATGAAAAGTGACAATCAGTCATTCCACAAGGGTGCGCGGGAAAAAAAAAAAAAAGTGGCAGTCAAGACTGGTACCCAAGTCTTTACTGCCAAGCTCAGAATTTGTCCCACAATACTTGGCCTGCTTTGACATTTTGAAAATTGACTTCTCACTAAGCCTATCTGAGAACACTTTATCAGCTGAAATGTGACTGTAGATACCCATGGAGTCAAACTGTAATATTTTAGCTCTAAAAGAAGAAAAACGTAGCAACAGGCAGGAACTACAGTACCAGCTCAGATTCCATCAATCTTCCCTTTACCTATGATGCTTTCTATATTCTGGCATAATGTCGTGAGTCAGGAATGACAAAAAATTTAATAATTGCTATTTATTAAATCAGAGCCTCCCTCAGTCTGTGGCCAAAATAGGAATTGCATGAGTTGGATTATATATAAGTTGTAGGCTTCAGGTAGGCTTCTTTCCAGGAAGAGCTTTCCTAGGCTAAATGGATGTTTTCCCTTGGCATGAAACAATGATGTATGAAAACTGAATCTAGTGTAGTATCATTAACTATTAGGAGAAAATTGGATACCAGTTCATTGGGTGAGCCCCAAGAGTGCACACAGAACATAAAGCATTGTAAAAGTGTCAAGGATGTATACATCTGTGACTTTGGTTATAGATGGCTGATTTGACTAATTGCATATGCTTCCCTTCCAAAATCCAATTGAAATATAAACAAACAAATGCTAGTTAGAAAACAGCAGAGCCTACTCTGACAGGGAAAAATTTTGTGAAATTTCTGAAAGTTGGAAATTATAAGAGTCTATGTCTAAAACACACTCACTCATACACATGCACATACACACATAAACACAACCCCAAACTGGCTGAGAGGACTACCACAAAGATAAAAGCCATGCATTCTGTGAGTGCCTAGGGAAACTCCAAGCTTAGAGTCCACAGGAAGTCATCCAAGAGCAGGGGCTGTTCAAAGGCAAATAATCAAGATAATTAATTAGAAGACTGCAGACATGCTGGGCAATTTGTGCCCTGCCACTCCACCTTGCTCTCCATAAAGTCCCACACCTGGGTCATTTACCCTTAGGCTAAAGACAGGAGCACTGGCTCTGTGGAGCTAGGGGGCACATGCTCCTCACACCAGTGCTGGGGCTACAGAGAGAGAAGCAGAGCAGAGCTCAAGGTAATTCTAGACCCCTGCAAGAGAGAAAGAAAAAACAACAACAACAACATAATATTCCATAAGTAAAATAAATACAAACGTGAAATATATCTACCTAGAGAAAAAATCCACCTAATGGAATACTCTAGTGTCTGGTCCCCACAAGCTTCACTTGAACCAACCTGAGAGCAAATTTCAGCCTTTGCCACACTCTCAAAATACAAGCCACTCCATGAAGCATTAGTGAGAAATTTCCGTTTTTATCCTTATTTCATGGGAGATGGAGAAAACATACAATACATGTCACATAAGAATAACGTAATGACAATCACACATTATGTTTAACTGCTCTTCCCCAAAGACTCTTTCTACTTCCCTTCTCTCTTTTCTGGCTGTGAGAATATCAATTTTTCTCTTCCTCTTTATTATGTCTATGTCACCAGGGTTCTTGCTGATCCTAACATGTTCTTCTTACTTTCTGTTTAAGTAATTGTGCTAATTCAATATGTTTTATTTCAAGCAACAAAGCACACTAAGTGTTCTCAAATTTGCATAATCCCATAATTAATTATCTCTTTAGCTACAAACCCTCTTACAGTACTTATTATCATATATATTATTTAATTTAACCATTTCACTCCAGATCACTCTTATACTGTTCCATAAGACTTTTCATTACTTATTTTCCTATAAATAATTTCCCAGCCATTGTCTCTCCTCTTAAATATTTCCCATTACCACTCAAACTAATTTTTTTCAAATACTTTTAACTATGCATTCTATGTCTTATAAGACTCTTGTACAAAAGACAATCTCATACAAAGTGAGTTCCCCATGATAAGAACAAAATAAGACTTTTGGGTTTGTATGATTAGTTTCTATAAATCTTCTCTTCCTGTGGTCCAGTTGACATGTACTCAGTTTTAAGACAATTTCCATCTCATTTGTCATGCAGTTGTACAGTAAGAAAAAAGACATTCGAAGGGTTTTCTAGAATTCCAAGAAAGTAACCTACATAGCATCCATTGTAATAAATAAATCAACAATGCTGATATGGCTTAATCTAATTAGAACTTTTCAGAGTGGCAGTTGGAAAAGTTAATTTCCTTGGGAGGTCAAATGGCATCTTCAATGCCTTGAAATTTCCAGACCAGCCTCTGAAATTCCACTATCCTGATAGAAGTGTGAAACTTAATTTATTTGTCTTGGCTAATTAAATTCTACCTATGACAGTAAGTGCCACCACTCCTTGTCTATAAATTAGAAATGTTAATTATATGAGAATATTCAGTGTTACCATGCTTGGGAAGTCGATTACTATAGCCATGTTTTTGAAAGCTTGGGCCAAAGTCACTTTGAACTGACAAGTTCTAACTATTCTGTTGGAATATCAATGAATCCTAAATGTCCAAACCCAGAGCAGTTGCCCAGTCATTTTTTATCCCCTAGCTGAGCATCCGATACATTAGTTATAATTTTCATATGTTATAAATCATTTTGAAAAACATGTATGGTATAGAACAACAGAAATATAGACAAAAAATGGTATGCAAAAAAATTGTGAGTAGGAAAAAATAAATTTAAATTGATACCGACAGTAAGAAAAAAATAGAACAAATATGGAAAGGCCATAAAGAGGCAAACATCACTTACAAACTTGATTCTAAGCTTTCTATCTTAGAATGAAAAGGAGATCCTCTAAGTGTTTCTAATAGACATTGTTAGTTTCTACTCAAGATGTGTTCCTCTCTCTTTCTTATTAATGAAACTTTATTTTATTCAGGTAACTATGTAGATTGGGAGTAATTCTGACTCCTCTAAGCCAGTAATGGAGCTATGGACTGAAAGTTTGTGTGCCCCCAAATTCCTATGTTGAAGCCCAATATTGTGGTGTTTGTAGGTGAGGTCTTGGGGAGATAATGCCCTTAAAAAAATCACAAGAGCTTGCCCTTATTCTTTGCTCTCTATCATGTGAGGACACAAGGAGATGGCAATCTGTAAACCAGGAAGTATGTCATCACCAGACACCAGATCTGCCAGACCTTGATCTTGGACTTCCCAGGCTCCAGAACTGTGAGAAATAAATTCTGTTGTTTAAGCCATCCAGTCTCTGGTATTTGTTATAGCAGCCTAACATGGCTAAGACACATGGTAAACTCATTCCTTCTGCTAGTAGTTGTTATTCTGGTAGTTGTTTTAGGTGAGTACCTGACCTGTCCTGGCCAATGAGATGGTAGGGGGTAACTGGAGGCTCTCTGGAAGATGTTTCTGTGAAATTAACAAGAATGCAATGAAAGATATTGGCATGTTTTATTCTTCTAGATGTCATCAGGTGAAAATTTGACTCCTGGTGCTCCTGTAGCCATTATACAACCATGACTGAGGCTAGCTTGAGAATGAGTTTGACCTGAAGGCGGCAGAGCTGAAAATATGGGAAGTCATTAATGTCATGAATGCCATGAAGCTGCTGAATTTATCATTCTCTAAGCCAGACTATCTCCTGACATCTTGTTAACTGAGATTATACATTTATTATTGCTTTAATAATTAGAGATGGTATTGCTGAAAACACTCATTTATCTATGAGGGAGAAATACCAGTTCCTCGGGAGAAGCAAAGTTTCTTTAGTACTTAACAGAAAATTTTCTTAAAACATTTTCATGTGAAATTTCTTAGGGAAAGCAATGAGTGCTGGGGTGGACAATATCCTCAAATACAGAAGTTCTTTTAGGAAATATAAAAATAGGCTTTACAAGAATTTTGTTAGGTTATAGCACCAAAGAGCAACTTAATGAGAGCAAACCATCAAGGATATGCAATCTAAACAAATGTCTATAGTTTTCTGCTAGTCTGACTTTATTTCAAAATAAATTCTAACCTATGCAGAGTAGTTTTTCCAAAAGAATGCATTAAAGATTAAAATGTTGAGTTAATGGTAGATGTTATGCCAAAAAAAGGAGGAAGAAGTGTATGAGGAAGGGGAAGGAAGCAAAAAAAGGAGATAAAGAATGCACAATGGTCAAGTAAGTCTAGGAAATACTGGGATAACAATGTTAAACAATTTATCAAAGGTTCTTGTTTTGCTAATGTGCATTAAGAAAGTCCATGCATGTAGCGTTTCTTACATTAATCTAACCACAGAGCGCTTTATACTCAGTGCATTTAGAGGAAATTTTTAAATATTCTTATCATATAGATATAAAGGGAATAATATTCTACATATCCTTCTACAGTGAACACGCAATAGGAAACTTGGAACAATTAATACACTGAATATCTTCAAAATTACCACAGGTATCATTGCTGTACGTCAGGCTTTTGAAAAACATACAGCCAGCAGTACCAGATTAAGATTTCCTGAATTCCTTCTGAAGTGCGGCCTAAGGGAGGCTTCCTGTCATTTAGACATTATTTAGGTAGAAAGTGCAGTTGACATCCATCTTATGTAAAAGGAAGAGTCTATTGGAAACTCTGCTGGACAGATGAACATCCCACCTACACATGGCCATGAACCCGGATGACTAACAGTAAAATAAATTAACCAACACTTATTACTTCTGATCTTACCCAAAGTCTTAACTCCAGTGATAAATGTTTGCACAGATTTTATTGAGACAGATTGGGGTTCTCTAATTTTCCTCCTGCAATGAGAAGAGAAGCAATGCTACTGCTTTATTTGCTGTATTAGCATCTAGTGGGAACTCTTAATAATGAATGTTATAAACTGGAAAATATATACTAAAAAAAAAACTCTTAATAAACTGTTATCAGATCATTCAATGGGGAAAAAACCCAACTCAGTAACATTCTAGAAAATAGGAAAAAATAATTATAAACTTATTTTTTAACATCTCAGACAAATCTGAAAATGAGATAAAAGCTTTAAATAGTCAAGCAGATGATTCAATCTAGAATGTTAACTTGATTCCCTTTGTATTCAACTGAGGCTTACACTCCCCTGATGTGAGTTGATTAAAAAGTAATATATTATTAAATTGAGACTAGTTAGAAATAGATGAATCATAGTTACTATGAAAATTTTATAAATATTATGGTTCATAGAGAACTGCAATTACTTATCAATTTTCTTGGAAGTATCTTCTCTTTGGAGTTTATCCAAGAAAATATTAATCTATTATTTTCTCTACACAGTTCCCCACCAAATCCTGACCTTCTCAAAGATAAGTATTGCTGCAATCAATAAACACTGACAGAGCATGTACTTATTAAGTGTCAGATGCAGAAGTGCAAAGCTAGAGAAGACATATTCCCTGACTTCAAGAAGCTGAGTCTTATTATGTATTCACCACAGATTGATGGGTACTTAAATGTTCACAATCATAATGAGAACAGAGGGTGGAAAATACATATCCATAATTATTAATCAATAGCAATTGCAGCAGAGGAGTTGGTTCTTTGAGTTTGTGTGAGAGGTTTACTTGGAGTAATGAAGCTAATGCTCAGAGATTGCATCTGCAGAACCAAGGAAACTGGTCAGTTTAATCATTTGCGTCAACAAACTGTTGAAATTCAATGACTTTTTGTTTTTTTTTTTTTTGAGACAAGGTATCACTCTGTTGCTGGGGCTAGAGTGCGGCGGCATCCTCATAGCTCACTGCAACCTCAGACTCCTGGGCTCAAGCCATCCTCCTGCCTCAGCCTCCCAAGTAGCTAAGAATACAGGCTCACACCACCACCGCAAATGGCTAATATTTTTAAAATTGTTCATAGAGATGGGGTCTCTCTATGTTGCTCAGGCTGGTCTGGAACTCCTGGGCTCAAGCAATCCTCCTGCCTTGGCCTCTCAAAGTGCTAGAATCACAGGCATCAGCCACCACTGCACCCTGACCAAATTCAATGATTTTGATGCTCTGTCATATGTATTCACATTTGTCAATCAAAATATTACTCACTTTCACAAACAAATATTAAGCGTGTACTATATTTAGACCATGAGGTCTGAGAGTGGGGGTGGGAGAATAGTGAGAGAAGATAAAGGAAGAAAGAATGAACACGAAAGTAAAAGAGAAATGTCTGAGGGTTCAAGAAATTTACAAAACAGTGGGAGGAATTAACACGTGAATAGTTAATTATAATAGAAGACCAAATCAAAGGGACAAAGAACACAGGCATATAGAAACAGAGTGGAAAACAAGACGGGGAGGGGCAATTGGGAGGTTTTATCAGGTAAGTAGCATTTTGACTAAGCATTGAAAAAGAGCGTGATTTTATTGCAGGTTAAGTAGGAGAAATTTGTTTATATTCCAGCTTTAAACTCTAATCTTAAACTCTTCTAAAACCCAGCTTTGCCATCATTCTTGGCAGTCATCATCCTTGTTCCACTGTCTGGGTCTTGAATTTATGGCATTTAGGTACTTGGAAGGTTATCAGGAAATCACTTGCTTTTAATACCAACTTTTCTAAGTTATAATGGGATCTGGGGAAAATCCACCTAACATGGGGGTTATTTAGCTCTAAATTTATGACAGTTCATAAATGTTTAGATCACAAACTCATTCTACATAGCACAAAAAAATAGAATACATATATCAAATGTTCTAGCTAAAAGGTACACAAGCCAACATATAACCCAAACATCTTGAATTTAGAAATGAGGTAACAGAAGCCTAAAGAAATTAAGGGAATTGCTGGAGGTCACATTGGAATTCATGCAGCAGAAATTGCACTAGAAATTGGTATTATGTTTGAGCAAGCTGTTTTCTCTCAATCATACCCACCTTTCTTGATTTACTTGATTTACACTGGTTAAAGAATTTTCAATTGCCAAGCCACCTGGCTCCATGGGAAGAATTTTGTTTGGGTGCCTTTACTGACACTTTTTATCTAGGCATTATTGTTAATAGGATACAGTAAGAACTCATGTCTTTCACTGGAAACTTTCCACATAAATGCAAAAATGGTTTTGAATAGTACCCTTGTTGTCTTTTTTCAGCTACAACTTATGTACATTTTCCTGTGAAAAGGAATACGCATTATGCACAAATTAGCATCTGTCTTGTTCATGCTGAATCTGTGTAATCAGTATACTAATGAGAGAAATGACTCATAATTTTTGCCTTATGTTTTTTTCAATTTGGTAAATTAAAAAGCAATGCCAAATTGTAGTTATGAAGATGCAGCTGAGAAGTATGTTTAACTGGTGCAGCCCCACACAGTCTTTATGTGAAGAAAAGCCACATCTGCTTCTTCTGTAAGCTTGTTTGAGGAATGATTATACTCATGAGAGAAACACTAGTTCAGGAATTCACGTGATTTTATGAACCAAACTAAACCAAACAAAAAAACCAATCAGCATGTCCTTGAAAAGAAATGATTTTTAGTTTCTACAGTCTGTGTTGTATTCTTTGAAGAGTGAACCAGATGATCCTAATTTCAAACTATTTAGCCCATTTTCTGCTTAATTAATATGCTTAAATATTAACAGTATCTCAAGGGTTTTCTACAGAGAAGTTGCAATATTGTATCATCTGATTCCTATGTTTAGGGTTTATAATTCCCATTTAATTTTAGCATTCAGTAAAAACGTTTATGCCCTGACATGTTAACATACAATACCGATTTGGAGAAAATTCACTGGTAGATGACTTTATAGCTATAGATAGTATTACAAATGTTTCCATAAATATTATGTGATCATTTTTATTGTTAGGCATGTATCTGCAGTCCAGTGACAGAAGGTAGATCAACCTCCAGTAGGAAGTATAATAAGAGGCCAAAAAGATACATGAAATTCATAGCAAGCTTTGAATACATAAAAACTTAACAATTCAGGATGCTAAAAAAAAAAAAAAAAATTGCAAGCTACCCTCTGAATTATATGAACATTTCTAATTAATTCTTATACTTCAATGCTATAATATAATATACATGATTTAAAATGTTATATATTCAAATGCAATTAAAATTTGTTCTTTGAATGAGTGAACTCTGTGGCCTGATTGTGACAAATACTGTATTGCAATTTTAGATTGCATCACTAAGAGTATGACACCCAGATCAAAGGAAGGTGGAGTTCTGCTATTCTCAGATCACATCAGGAAAAACAAAGCTCTTTATGGAAGAATGCTAGCTAATAAAGGTTAAAGGAATAAAAGTAGAAATGTTGCACCTACCAGTGTAGTAACTGATAAAGACAAGGATCATCAATGGATGCTAAAACTATAGTTGTAAATTCTTAGATAACAAGATACTTACACAGTCTTAAAGAATTGCCCCACACATTGTGTATCAAAAGAGAAGACTGACCTCCATAATGAAGAGATCTGAAGACATCATCTTAACCAAGTGATCAAAATATTCTCCACCAATAATGGGACAAACTGATGCCACGCACCTCCTGACATGATACAGTGATGACACAATATTCCAATGTATTACTGTGCTCTTGTCAAAAGGTTTAACCTGAACCTAAGAATAAAAAGCCAATCAGATTAATACAAATTGTGGAACATTCTATAAAACAACAGTCCTTCATTCTTCAAAAATGTCAGTGAGATCACAGGGGAAAAAAGGTGAGGGGACCCGAAGAAGATGAAAGAGATATAACCACCAAATGCAAAGCATAATTTCATGTTTATGAGAGTTGGCCCTGCTCCTTAATCCTCAGCCTCATGATAAATTGTTGCTTATTTACCCTTAATTACTCAGTTCAAATTGATAGGGACCCAGAAAACATTGGTCAGGCCCTTAACATAAGTACGCAGAATGTGGAGCTATGATAATTTATACCCCTGAGATTTAGCTTTGTTATTTATCAGAATAATTTCATAATTCAAAATCACTTACAAAGTAGGGTGATTTATTATCAGACATAACAAGAAATCAGAATTCCAGTTAGTGGTTCCAGGATTGGTTAATTTATGGCTTAATATTGTTCTTAGAAGCATGGCTTTTTTCCTTGAATTTGTCTCCTATAACAGCAAACATCTCTCTTAGTTTCAAATTTCATGTCCTGACATAGCTCCATACAAAAGCCAAAAGAGACCATCCCAACTTCTCATGGGATGTCCTAGAATCCCCACAGTAAATTTTCCCTTAAATCTATCTCAAGGGCCAGAATTGAATCCTGTGACCTTTCTATACCTACCACAATAAGGGAAATGGAATTGTTACAATTGAGTTAGAATAATTAATATTTAACCCCTGGGGCTGGGGGACACCAAACCTTAAGTGATGCATGAACACACTAGAAATCCAAACAAAGTCAGGATTCTGACAGCAAATAAAAAATGAAGAGAAAACGGTAGTTAAGGGACTAGCAACAGTGTCAGGGAAACACTCATTCTGTTGGAAATACCTTTACCTTCCTTGACGTCCTATAGAAATCCTACTCATCTTTCAAGATTTCCCCTTTGGAACGTTTCCTAAAGCTAATCACAGGCCAAGTTAGTCACTTTTCTCTGTGCTCACACAACCCCTCAGACATAACTCCTTCTTATAGAAATGACCATACTAGATCATACTGTCTAAACATGCTGTTTCCTCCCTTCAAAAGTGAGCTCCTGACAATGAGAACTGACTTTACTCAGCAAGCCAGCACATATCAGTGCCAAAGACATTGTATGTATTTAGTAGATATTTGTACAAGAGAGAGAGAGGAAAAAAACAGAAAGCAGGAAGCAAAAAGAAAAAAGAAGAAAGAAGAATATTCAAGATTGAAATTACAATTTTTAATTGATGATTTTATAGGTAAGGTCATCTATATTTACCATAAGCATTGAGGATTAGCTAGGTAATTTTTATTATAATATTATTATATTCTGTATTATTAAATTTGTATAACATCTTTAACAACTTAAAATAAATAGATCTTTTAATACTGTGTTATGCACTCTGCTTTCATAATTCCTTTAATAATTTGCCCTATGGCAAAGTCATAGCAGCAGCGAACTGGTCCTGCACAGATATGCAGCTAAGGTGAGAGTGAAGAACAGGGAAAAGAGTCACTTCTGCTCAATATATTTTCAAAAGTGGTGACTATGGAAAATTGTTTAAGATACTATGTTAATGCCATAATTTTTAATATTATTATGAAAAGATCTTAGAACAAGTAGTATGAAAGTAAGACCATGAAATATCTGGAGAGTGCAAAGTTCCTCCTATATGTAAGTTATACATAAGTTATTTGCTCTCTAAGCAACCAATAAGGTAGCTTCTCCCAATTTACTCCCCAAAACTCCCCACATAATGTTGAAATCTTACTAAACCTCAAGTTCCCCAATAGCAACTCATTCAGCAAATATTTGTGTGCATACCATGTGTCCAGCATTGTTCTAGGCAGTTGGGATATATGGGTGAACAAAATGGATTGGCCTCATGGCATTTATATGCTAGCAGGGGGCAATCAAGTGGGGAAAACCGTAAGGGAGTTGTATTATACACAAACCTCAAATACATCTTTAGAGATAGATAACCAAAAACAGCATTCATTTTTAAGAAGCATACCTCCTCTCATTTCCTGGGCTCAGGTAAGAGATATTTGCAGCAGTCCCCACCCTTTTTGGCACTAGGGACCGGTTTCATGGAAGACAATTTTTCCATAGACCAGGGGGTGGAAGGGAGAGATATAGTGGGAGGGTGGGTGTGGAGCTCAGGCGATGATGAGCAGCCTGTTTCCTAACAGGGCATGGACCTGTACCTGGCTGTGGCCCTGGGGTTGGAGACTGCACATTTAGAGGACCCATCAAAATTGACCAGTCAAGAAGTTTACCAGCTGAGACTATATGGAACCCATTCCTTATAAAGGTCATTTCTTAACATTCAAAACAAGGCTTCCCTGGTCAAGTAACACAGACAGGAAGGCCATCTCTTCTGACCCATTGCCAGTATACATCTGAGAATGAAAAGAAGGGGAAAAAAGGCAAAGAAAAAAATAAGGGAATAAAAAAAGAAGAGGAAAAGCAAACAGAGAAATCAAGCAGACTCCCTGGCCCTGTGGAAAATGGAATTTGGACAAAACAAGAGTGAGATTTAGCCTACTTTATATATTTATCTGAAGTAATACATGGACATTCTTTAACTGATGGCTTCATGAAGACCACAAAAAAAATTTACTGAAATGGACTTAACTATACATTAAGAGCTATATATACAATATTTGCCCAAAACTTTAGTATAATTACACATAAAGAAATTATAAATCCTGTAAACTACACTTTGAAATGAATTCTTAGATTCTCCTCACTAGGTCACTAGGTAAGTGATTTGGTCTGCTCCAGCCAGAACAGGTTTTCTTTTACCTTGTTCACTTCTGCTCTGCAGCTTCCCATTGACTTACACTAGCAAGCAACCTGGGCTGTTATGTTCACTTCCTTGTTCTCACTATCTAAAATTGCACTTGCTTCAAAATCACTTTACATGTGGCATTTCCCAACTTTATTGCAAAGAAATCTCTGCCAAAAGCCCACTGCTGGTTACTAACTACTTAATGGCTTCTTTTTTCATTGCGTGGTCCTGAAGTGCTCTGTTCTCCATCATGTTCATGACCAATGACTTGTGTTTGGCTCATGCAATGATTCTGGAAGGAATAGCTAGTCCTTTTGACTAGAAGGGTAACTGAGCCCAAGTCCAGGTTGAAGATGTATCCCTTTCTTAGAATAGACTCCATCATACTTCACCTATACCTCTATCAAATATTGTTTCTGGCTGCCTCTTTCCTCTTTAACATGATCATCATCTTCGTTAACAGGACAACCCAGACGGCCATAGTGGATTCCTGAACTTGGCAGACTCTGAGTCTGGATGATGATAAAAGACAAACAAGAGGCCAATACTGGAAATACAACTTGGAATCTAAGTGTAAGAGACCCGAAAGGGTAGCGGCAAGGAAATAAGGCAGGAGTAATCTACACTCCCAAATAACGTAACTTGCAAAACAATGAGAATTTTCATCTCTGTGTTGCTGGAAAGCCATTTCAACTAAAATTTTCACTTTCACCTTGTTGGTTTAATGTTTTGTTCAATTAAGGTGCAACCAAATGAGATATTTCAACAAATAGTATATCAATGGAGTAAAAACTCAATAGCATTTTTGCTAAGGATAAAAGATATTACCCTTCATATTCCCTTAATATTTTAGCTAGCATTTAAGACAACAAAGTCAAACAGATTGAAAGTGAAAAAAGTAAAAGTTGTTGCCCTCTGTTGAAAGCTTATAGAGTGCCAAACATTGCATTAAAATTTTAATATATTATTTTACTTTTTCCTGTAATTATATTATGTGGTAATAATAATTATCTTCATTTTAAAAATGTGGAAACTAAGGAATAAAAAGATCAAGTACCATGATTACAAATCTCTTAAGGGACAGAGCTGGTTTTACATCTGGGCTGTCTGATTCCAAAGCCATGCTATTAATCGCAAGCTATATCAAAGATAAAATTGAAAGTCCAGAAATCTGGCTTACACCTAAAATAAATGCCTACATTCAGATTGAAGTTCACCCATGGCACTAGACACTTTGATATCCTTAGGTGAACTTGAGGTGTTCTCCATTTGCCATACATTTCTCTTTGAAGTCAGCTTGTCAGTCAGGGAAACTGTCCAATGTGAGTGATGTCTTTCCATTCAGTTCAGCATGTTGCCAAGCACACCATGGGAAACAGACTAAGCTGGAAGAGATTGATTTATGCAGCAAACTCCTCAGTCTGTGGACTTTTAGGTAAAATGTGTTTGCCAGGAGAGCTCTGTGTTCTGTCACTTGTTTGTTCATGCTGGAATCAGGGTCGTTGCCCTACAATGCAGGCTGCAAAACAGCAGATGATGCTCTTCTGGTCACTGTGGAAACCAGACTTCTGAGAGGAAAGAACCCACTCTTGGCACTGCTACATAAGCACATTTCTAACAATTGACTAGCTTTCCCTTGTAGAGGTCTGATTTCTGAAAATTTCTTCAAGAACCCAATTTTAAAATATCATTTGTCCAGCATATGTTTAATCTGCAGTTTTAAAGCATGTTTGATGTATTTTTTTAACTGCTTTTGTAAGCAGAATAATGGACCCCTAAAGATATCTACGTCCTAACTCCTGAAACTTGTGAATATGTTACCTTACATGGCAAAGGGAAATTAATTAAGGTTGCTAATCAGCTGACCTTAAAATAGAAAAATTATTCCAGATTGTCCAGATGGGCCCAATATAATCACAAGTGGCCTTAAATGTGGAAGCAGGAGGCAGGAGAAAACATCAGAGAGATGTGATGTGAGAACGGCTCAACTCACTCTCAGTGGATTGGAAGATAGACGAGGGGGACCATGAACCATGGAATGTTGGTGGGCTGTAGAAGCTACAGAGGACAAGAAAATAGATATCTCTTAGATCCTCAAGAAGGAACACAGCCCTGCCAATACTTTGCTTTAGCCCTGTGAAACCTCTGTTAGACCTCTAACTCACAGAATTGCAAGAGAGTAAATTTGCGCTGTTTTCAGCCACTTAGTTCGAGGTCATTTGTTATAGCAACAATAGGACTAATACACTGCTAAAAGATGACATTGAGAGAATACTTGAAGAACTGCCCATGACTTTGTGGGTTCAGAAGTTGTGTTTGAGCAATAAAAAATATTCCAAAAAAGGGAAGTCCCAGACCAGATGGTTTCACATCCGAATTTTACCACACCTACAAAGAAGAACTGGTGCCTATCCTGCAGAAATTATTCCACAGCATCGAGAAGGATGGATTCCTCCCCAACACATTTTATGAAGCCAACATAACCTTGATACCAAAACCAGGAAAGGACGCAACAGAGAAGGAAAACTACAGACCAACATCCCTTATGAATATAGATGCAAAAATTCTAGCTAACCGAATCCAGGTGCTTATAAAAGAAAATAATCCATCGTGACCAAGTGGGCTTCATGCCAGAGATGCAGGGATGGTTAAACATATGCAAATCTATAAACGTAATTGACCACATAAACAGAAGCAAAAGCAAAAACCATATCATTCTCTCAATAGACACAGAAAAAGCATTTGACAAAATTCAACACCCTTTTATGATAAGGACACTTAACAAAATAGGCATAGATGGGGCTTACCTAAAAATGATACAAGCCATTTATGACAAACCCACAGCCAACATCATACTGAATGGGGAAAAATTGAAAGCATTCCCACTTAGAACTGGAACCAGACAAGGTTGCCCACTATCTCAACTTCTATTCAACATAGTGCTGGAAGTCCTGGTCACAGCAATCAGGCAAGAGAGTGGAATTAAAGGCATATGAATGGGAACAGAAGAGATCAAACTCTCACTACATGCTGATGACATGATATTATATCTAGAAAACCCCATGGATTCAACCAAGAGGCTCCTGGAATTGATAAATAAATTCAGTAAAGTCTCAGGATATAAAATCAATATACACAAATCAGAGGCTTTCATATACACCAATAGCAGTCATACCGAGAACCTAATCAAAGACTCAATTCCCTTCACAATAGCAACAAAGAAAATAAAGTATCTAGTAATATATTTAACTAAGGAGGTGAAAGACCTCTACACGGAGAACTATGAAACATTGAGGAAGGAAATAGCAGAGGACGTAAACAGGTGGAAAACCATACCATGCTCATGGGTCGGCAGAATCAACATTGTTAAAATGTCCATACTACCCAAAGTGATCTACAGATTCAATGCAATCCCTATTAAAATACCAACATCATTCTTCACAGATGTAGCAAAAGTAATTTTATGCTTTGTATGGAACCAGAGAAGACCCCGCATTGCAAAAACCATTCTAGGCAGTAAAAACAAAATGGGAGGTATCAACTTACCAGACTTCAAACTTTATTATAAGGCTGTAGTAATCAAAACAGCTTGGTACTGACACAAAAATAGAGCCATTGACCAGTGGAACAGAACTGAGAACCCAGATATAAAACCATCCTCATACAGCCACCTAATCTTTGATAAAGCAGACAAAAACATACACTGGGGAAAAGAATCCTTATTCTATAAATGGTGCTGGGAAAACTGGATAGACACATGTAGAAGACTGAATCTGGATCCACGCCTCTCACCTCTCACAAAAATCAACTCACGCTGGGTAACAGATTTAAACCTAAGGAGTGAGACTATTAGAATTCTAGGGGAAAATGTTGGAAATACTCTTCTAGACATTGGCCTAGGCAAAGAATTTATGAAGAAGACCCCAAAGGCAATTACAGCAACAACCAAAATAAATAAATGGGACCTGATCAAATGAAAAAGCTTCTGCACAGCCAAAGAAACTGTCACAAGAGCAAACAGACAACCCACAGAATGGGAGAAAAGTTTCACGTGCTACAAATCCAACAGAGGGCTGATAACCAGAATCTATTTAGAACTCAGAAAAATCAGCAAGAAAAAATCAAACAACCCTATCAAAAAGTGGGCAAAGGACATGAACAGAAACTTTTCAAAAGAAATAGAATAATGGCCAAAAAACATATGAAAAAAGGCTCAACATCTCTAATCATCAGGGAAATGCAAATCAAAACCACAATGAGATATCACTTCTCTCCAGTGAGACTGGCCTGTATCAAAAAGTCCCAAAACAATAAATGTTGGTGTGGGTGTGGAGAGATAGGAACACTCATACACTGCTGGTGGGACTGCAAACTAGTGCAACCTCTGTGGAAAGCAATATGGAGACACCTTAAAGAGATACAAGTATCATTACCATTTGATCCAGCAATCCCATTACTGGGCATCTACCCAAAAGAACAAAAGACACTCTATGAAAAAGACACCTGCACCCGAATCTTTATAGCAGCACAATTCACAATTGCAAAGTGAAGTATCCCAAGAATGGAAAAACAAGCACCACATGTACTCACCATCAAATTGGTATTAACTTATCAACACATAAGTGCACATAGAAGAATAACATCTACTGGTTGTCGGGTGGGAGAAGCGGGGAGGGGGGAGAAGGGGACAGACTTGGGAGGTGAGGGAGGGTAAGGACAACATACATAACCTAAACATCTGTACCCCCATAATATGCTGAAATTAAAAAAAAATTAAAAGTTGTGTTTGAGCCCAGATGAGAACACAGCATGGGTGGACTGTGTGGGGATAGGAAGGGAGTACAGCCTTAGGATTAAACAGCACCTGAGAAGCTGATTGAAGGTGTAAGCAAATGGATTTCTTGTTCATGTTAACAGTTCAGTTACCTGAAAAAATATCTAATATTAATATGGTTTAGTTATACTCAAAGTATGGAAATAATGGATGTGGGTGCCAAGGGATTGTGAGCTTATAAAAGAAAAATGATAATGGCAAACCACCAAAGAAAAATATAATTTTTAGTATTTTTGCAAACTTCTACTCTATTTCGTATATCTATGTGATCTAGACCATATTGCTATATTGATTTCCCAGGTTATTAGGGAGTATTTTACAATTCATAATGTAAAGCTAAGAAGATTCAAAACTTAGCATAACCTAAAGTACTAAAATTAGGCTAATATCAAATTTTTCTGTTGGTCAATAAACAATTTTTGAGTGCCCATCACACTTAAGACACTGACCTATGTGCTATGGAATATAAACATATGTTTCTTCTATTTCTCAAGGAATTAATAATCTAAAACAGAATATACACACACAAACACACACACACATTATATCACAAGGCAAGAAGGTTGTAAAAGAGATATAAAAAATACAGATAAAGAGCTACAATGCAGAAAGGTTACAATGCAATGAGCAACTATTATTGGCTATATGCGACCATGTTTCAAAGACCATCTCTGATCCTTATGCTGCAGGTAGGTATTATATATTCTCTATTTTAAGATTAAGAAAACCGGACTCAGAAAAATTACATACTCTAAGCCACATAGCTAGGTGGTGACTCTGACAAATTGCTTATAGTAAGAAATGCTGGTTTTGATGACCTCAGGTATGTACGTAGTTCTGTTCTCAATGTTTTACAGCCCCATAACAATGTATGAAGTAGGTCGTTCATATTATTCTCAGTTTATAGGTGAGGAAACAGGCACAGAGAGGCTGAGCATTCTCCCCAAAGCCACACACTTAGTAAGTGGCAGAGCTGTGACTTCAACCCAGGTATCCTGGCTCTAGAGTCCATTGTTTAACCACTATCCACATGAACTCTCCGTAGCAATGGCTTCTCTAAATGAATACTGAGGGTTTTCTTATAAACCTGTTTTAAACTGAAGCCTAATACACTCCCTGATAGGGAACCATATCACTTGTCATTTTTATGGATGTGAATTAATATTATTATATTTTCTTTGGGGGGTGTTCAAACAAAAAAGAATCTTTAGTGAAGTAGTAAAGCGTAATTTCCGTATTGTGACAAGCACCCGAGGCTGGATATGCCTCCTGCTGTAACTTCAGCATAAAGATCTCAAGGCCTCAGCCATTTGTTCTAAAATTCCTGAAGGTTAGAGAACTCTCTCATTAATTTTCTTGATGTTATATAAATATTACATGAAAGCATGGTTGCTTGCTTTAATTGTAACATTAAAACAAAGCACTTTTGCACAGCTTCTTTCTTTTTTCATTTAGTTCTTACATTCCTTTGACTTGCCCTTCAAACACATCATCAGATTCCGAGAATTGGACAGTTGACTAAATGACAAAAATATGTGAACAAAAATTTGAAGTGAGAAATTCTATAGGTGTCTATTTCTTCACTTCAGACTGGTATTATTTTCATCTGTTTGCATTTTCTTGCCTTGTTAGGTAACACAATGTTTTTGGCAAAGTGATAATAGAATTTTTCTGGAAGCACTGGAGGAAAAGAACATATCTTTCTTCATACAGCAATTTCTGACTAATTGTTTTTAGAGAAGTATGACAGAGAAATAGCTCTGCCTTTTTGTAAGCTTAGGCTCGTATTGGGGATTTGATGTGAGGTTATTTCATAATTATTTTCTTTCTCAGAATGGGTAGAAATGTAAACCTTTTATTATTAACCCAAAGTTTTATACTGGAACCCATGAGTTTTACTTTCATCTTCTGATTTGCTATGGAATGTAATAATAGTATGGACATGGTAGGCACTACAGTTAGGTATGAATGAGGACAGGTGCATAGCCATAGACAGGAGTCTCTATGGGCCAGGTTCTTGGTATCCATGTTCTTACTTAATTCCCAAATAATCTCATTTTATTGGCTTAAAGAAAATCCTGAAACTCACAGAGATTGAGAAATTTGTACAAGTTTATCAGCAATAAAAGTCCTATCAATCTGACTCCAGGTGCATCCATAAAGTTACTGTATGTACCAGACATTGTTAAACAACATTCAGTTGTGTCAGACCCTGCCATACAAGTGCAGCATTCCCTTTCTAGGTTTCCCAAGAAGAAAGGGCCATCTTCCCAAGACTGCACCAACATATATTCTAACTAGCAGTTCACAGGACTGCCTATTTTGCTAAGTTCTAACAAACCTTTAAAAATTGTTTTTTTCTTAAAGAAATAATTTTTTAGAATTCTTATCAAGCTAATACCAAAAGTAAAAAGTTGTAGTGACATCTTTCTCTGATGAATTAAGAAATTAATTGGCCTGGGATCTCAAAGACTTGAGCAAGCAGGGGGTCAAAAAAATAACTAAGCAAACAAACACATCTTGATAACAAGCCTAGCACTGAGGCCAAAGTAAAGCTGAAGCTGCCAGGACTATCATTTGTGCTTTAGAAGTCATCTGATAATTAAAAGGAAAGAAAATCAGGACTCATTATGACATTATGACATTCACTGTACTTAGCCATGGAAGTAACCCTGAGTATAATAGAGGCATATTCTTAAAAACATAGATTTCAAGGCCCAACCCCAAAGATTCTGATTTCATTAGATCCCAGGTGATTCTGAGACAGGTAGTTTTCAGAGCACACTTTGAGAAACATTGACCCCTGGCCTCAACTCTGGCTACACATTGAATCAACTGGGGAGCTTTTAAAATCTCAGATGGCCTGGAGCCAGCAATGAAGCAACTTGCAAAGTGATGACAATTTTATGAGATGATTTTGAAGCATTCAGGCAGGACCTTGTGGTGGATTCTATAATACTTACATTTCAGTTATTAGAAAGGAGTGAGAAACATAAATTCTAGATAATCAGATTTTATGACATTATCTAATTTTTATTTTAATAAAACAAGAAAAGACACAGAGTAAACTCCATAGACTACTCTTGAAATAAATAGTAAATATCAGGTTTTATGAGAAATTCCTCACTAAAATATAAAATAAATAAATAAATTTTATTGTTTTCCTTGTAGAGTATCTTTGAACAATTAGGAAAAATTTTTTTCCTTGTTGTTGAGTTATATGTCCCTGAGTTTGGACCTATGAAAAGCGTTTTAATTCTGAGAACAAGTCTTTATGCCTCTTTTCTAGTATCAGAATTTGTGTTCGCTTAATTATTTTAGCAATTTCCTTATGAAGATATAATTCTTCAAGATTCAAACCTAATTCATTGAGCTATCTCTTAGATAAATGATCCATAAAACATTGACATGTAATTTTTATAAATGATAAATTTTGGTTCCACCACTCTCAGTTGTTCCAAAGGTTAATGACAGGCTTGTCATTGCTCTCAGAGTTTCATTAGGCAGATATTGTCAGAAAGGTATTTACTGTCAGTGACATGTCTACAGAATCAATAGTGATAATGAGGCTCTGCCTTCTTTTGGGAGTGGATGGAAAATATGGCTGTCATTTTGTTTTTCACTTGCCTTGAGTCAATGATCTAGGTCTTCCTGAACTAGACAGTTATGTTATCGATCACCCACAGGCAGGCAGAGTATTTGGTGAATGACAGCAGGCTACATAGAATAAGGTGATGGACAAGTAGGTAACACTTTCAGCATATTTCTAGAAAATGATAAAGTCAATGACCACAGGATAGGAAAAGGGTTAGTTAAGTAGGGCATGTACGTTGAGAGGTTAAAAACAAAGTTTTGGCAGCCATAGGTATGACTCCTTATCTTTATTTTCAAATAAATTCAAAGACAGAACATTTCATTATGTAGGACAGTGCATTCACTAAGAGGATTTGGGATTGAAACTGCTTATTTTTATATTTAATTGCTCCACAAAGCCCCAGTTTTGGGGGGCTTGACTTTGATTTGTACTAATTTAGGTCCCTCTAGTTATGCTCAGTGACTTTAAGAACATGACTCATTAAACAAAAACCTAGTGACTTCAAGGAGATGATAAATCTCAGCTGGGTAAGCATTTTACCTATATATTTATGAGCTCAAAACAGATAAGCATATATTTTCACATTAGGTGATTTTCAATTAGTTTCTCATGCAAAAGCAAAAACACAACAAAAAGTGTTGCATTTAGAGGCAATAGTCTTGGTTGGTTTGAAGCTTTACAGTATCTGGGTCCTCCCAGAATGCAAGATGGGGACGTTATTTTATTCAGACCTTTTTTGTTGTTGTTGTTCCAGGATTTACTACTTCATAGCAGGCAGTCAATAAATATTTGCTGAATGAATGAATGTTTATCTACAGAAAAACAGACTCTAATGCCAAGAATTTAGTACAATTTAACAACATAGTACTACCTTTTGTGTCAAAAAGGGGGGGGGAATAATAATATATATTTGTAAAACAAGTGGAAAGTAGGAAGACAGGTGTTATAAGCTGAGGGAAAAGTATGTGTAGAAAGGTCTGGAAAGACAAATTTTGAAGATCTGCAGGGGAACAAAAAGTTAAGTAGAAAAGGAAAAGTCTTCATGGTTTATAATATGGTGATAGAAAAGCAATTGATAAAATGTAAAACTGACGTTCAAGAAACAGTAATATAAACATGAAATTTAAAACGTGGAAATAAGTCCTAACTTAATTAGCTAAAAGAAACAAACCTGGTCGGCTGTGAGGAGGAGAGAATAGTTGAACTGCTGGCGTTGTGTTTGTCTGTGTCTTTGTTTTATAATAAAAGCTGCAGAAGTTCTTCAGAATGCTAGAATCACAAGGTATGTCAGGTTAGTGGACCGGCTGCATCCGAGGACCTTGTTGTTGATGGTCTAATATTCATATGACCTGTGGGTGCACTGAGGAGTCTTACTATCAAATCTAGAGCACGTCCATACCCACAACCCTTTTGAATGAAGCTCACTAGTAGCACAATGCCAAATAGATGCTAAAAGTGAAAAAAAATCATGGACTACAAAAAATGGTTAAGATAATTCCAGAACAGTAAATACATTCTGTGTATGACAGCTGGGAACTCAAAATTTTTTCTTGAACTCTCTCACTTTGCCATTGAAGAAACTAAGGCACTGAGAAATGATGCTGTCCAACACTGGGATTAGAAAAATGTGTCTGTCTTTTGCATGAATTCTTTCATCCAAATTGCTTTACTTATGCCTCCATGGATTCACTTCTGAATGTAATTGTTCAAGATCCATTGCAATGGACTGCAGTGAATCTCCCCCAACCTACCCCAAATTCATATGCTGAATCCTAACTTTCAATGTAATTATATTTGGAGATGGGTAGCCTTCGGGAAATAATCAGGTTTAGATGAGGTCATGAGGGTGGAGCCTCGTAATGGGATTAGGGCCCTTATAAGAAGAGACACTAGAGAGCTTGCTCTCTCCCTCCCCCTCCCTTTCCTTCCTCCCCTCACCTTTGCTTCCCCTCCCCTTCCCCTTCCTCCTCTTCTCTCCTTTGTTCCCTCCCCTTCCCTTTTCCTCTCCCACCTCCTCTCTCCTTTGCTTTCATTCCCCTCCCCCTCCCCCCTCCCTCTCCCTCCGTCTGTATCTCATTGCCATGTGAGGCCACAGCAAGAAAGGAGCCAAATGTCAAACAGCAAAAGAGCCGTCACCAGAACCTGACCATGCTGGCATCCTGATCTCAGACTTCCAGCCTCCAGAACTGTGGAAAAAATACATTTCTGATTTGGAAGCCACTCAATCTGTGGTGTTTTGTTATAGCAGCCTGAGCTGACTACTAAGGCTTCTATTTCCTATGACACTCTAAGTTTTCTAGGACTTAACCACAGTATTTCAGATAATATCTTTACTATATCCATCACAAAGTCTTAAATCATAAAATGAACTTGTTTTGAAACAATGAGCAGAGCATGTGGCTCTGTTGTACATTTCCTGATATCTTTCCAGGGGTGGCATCTTACCCTGCTACAAGAACTGATAGCAGCTGTCTTTCAAAATTTACTCTATTCATGGACATATCTCATTTCTCAGTTTATAGGGAGAAAATACATTGTGTATTAAAAACCGTAGAAGTTAATTTCAAACAGTTTTTCAAAATAATAAAAATTCTTTTTTACATTGTTTTTACATACAGGAACAATATCATAATCCAGTAATATATTGTACATTTTAATTGCTATATTTTTAAACAACTTCAGCACTCAAAAGTAGTCAATGATCCTGTTTTTTAGGTAAACACATGGATATTTCAGTTTAATAACATACTTAACTTCAAGCTTTATGTCAGTAGGACTGTGTCATGACTGGTATCTCAGCTTTGATGGAAACACATTTACCTTAGTATTATCAGTTGCACTGGTGAGGAAGCCTAGATGGAGCTGATCTGTGTTAATTCTTATAAGCAAAAAAGGATCAAAAGGGAAGGAAATGGTTTTCAAAGGAAACTGGAGGAGGGGGAAGGGGTTTTTCCCTTGGCCTGGTCCAGGGGATTTTTCTGGAGAGAGAAGCAGGAAGCAGAGGTTGACAAAAGAGTTTCCTGAGGATTATGAGAGTTGAGAGGAGGCAAACTGCACTGCTTTGATACCCAGTGACAAAACATAGCCCAGAGAGGGGGAATTTCCCAATCAGTGCTCCCTATTCCCATTCACACCAAAAGCTTCCTCCTGTAAGCACCTGCGGCCCTCTGCCTGCGGGTCTTCTCTGGCTGCGGGAGCATGCTCTGAAGTATTGGGGTGTTAACAGCCCCATGGGCAGCTCTCAATCAAGACGAGATGAGAGTGGTAGTAAACTTTCTAGCTTCCTTGCAGCTCAAGTGGGACAATTTGAGAGGTATTTGATGGGATCCCAGAGTTCCCCATCAGGATTGAGCCCCAGTTACTCACCGTGGCACCCTGCTCTTTGGTGCATCCTCTCCTGGCTTCTTTTTTTCCTCTGTATCACTTTACCGCTCCCTTTCCCACAATGCTTCCTCGGATCCCCTCCCAATAAATTACTTGTCAAATCCTAATCTATGGGACTTAAAGTCACCAGCTCTAATTCATGCTATATTCAGCCTCCAAAGAGATCCTTTTGGAACAAAAGTCTGATTATGTCAGTCCCTTACTGAATCCTTCTGGTTCCCTTGCAATCAGTCCCTAACCTACCTTCCTGCCTCCTCTCAACTGCCATCAGTCATTACTCTCCAGCCACGGTGGTTTCTTTTTTATTTCTCAAACAGCATCATGTCTTCTTTGGAGTACGTTATAAGAAATATTCCTGTAAAGCTCATTACTGTGCCTAATGCAAGAGTGTGACTGAGTGTTAAAATTTGGGGGGCCAATTGCCATGGTCTGAATGTGTCCCCCCCAAAAATGTGTTGGAAACTTAACCCCCAGTGCAACAGTGTTGGGAAGTAGAGCCTAATGAGAGATGATTAAGGTTCTGCCCTCATGAATGAACTAACGCTGCCATTGTGAGAGTGAGTTTGTTACTGCGGGAGTGAGTTTCTTGTAAATGAATGTGCTTGCCCCCTTTTCTCTCTTTCTCACCCTCTCTTGCCCTTCTGCCTTAGGCCATGGGATGATACAGCAAGAAGGTTCTCACCAGATGCCAGTTCCTCAATCTTGGACTTCTCAGCATTCAAAGCTGTGAAAAATAAATTTCCATTCATTATAAATTACCAAGTTGGTGATATTCTGTTATAGCAGCACAAAATGAACTAAGACACCAATAAAGAACCTTCCTCCTCAAACCCAAGACCTGACCAGTTGAGACAGAGGCAGAGGCATCGCAGGGATGGACATTAATATTTTAGTTTTTCACTGAAAGAGCCAATGAGAGGAAGAGCTGGCTCTGTGGCAAAATGGGCTCCCTGTGGCTTCACCCATAATTGAAAAATTTACCAGCTGAATCACAGGCAAAGGTGGACAACAGCAGCCCACTCCCCAGCCCCCAGGGGCTGATCTGGACCCTGAAATTTTCTCTGGAGTCACAGAGAATTTAGACTCCCACCAGGCAGATTGGTTCCAGAAATTATAAAGGAGGAAGTAGCCGAGCTATACCTACTCCTTTTCCCAAATTCTTCAGTCAGGTAATTCACTTCTCTGTGCTTAGGAGAACTGAAAGTGTGAGAGAGAAGCTTCTAGTATAGCTTTTCTGCTTTCCCTCCTCGAGAGGGGAGTGGACAATCTTCTTTTCCACAAAAACACGGGAGAACAAAGAAAGGTCCCTTCCCCTAAAATGTAGGACCCTGTTTACTATGTGCACATGATATTGCCATTCCAGGGACTCACTAGAAAAACATCTCAGATTTCATGCTAAAAACAGTTAGTTTGTTCTTATGGATCTTTTAGACAACATAAGTGCTACAATCTAAATGTTTCCCCCAAAATTCATATGTTGACATTTAATCATCAATGTGATAGTATTAAGAGAAGGGACATTTAGGAGGTAATTAAGTCATAAGGGCAGAGCTCTCATGAACGAGATTAGTGAGCTTATAAGAGGTGTTGAAGGGAGTATGCTAGTCCATCTTTCTCCTTTTCCCTTCTGTCTTCTGTCATATGAGAACCCAGCATTTGTTCCCTCCCAAAGACAAGGCACCATCTTAGAAGCAGAGAGCAGCCCTCACCAGACATTCAATCTACTGGTGCCTTTATCTTGGACTTTCCAGCCTCCATAACTGTGAGAAAGGAATTTTTATTATTCATAAATGACCCAATCTAGAGTAATTTGTTATAGCAGCAGAAACAAATCAAGACTTAAGTATTCTTGTCCCTGCCCCCACAGCTTTATTAAGGTATAATTTGCAAAAAAAAAAAAAAAGAAAGAAAAAAGTGTATATTTAAGGTGCACAACATGATGTTTTGATATACACTGAGAAATGATTATCACAGTCCAACTCATTAACATATCCATCACCTCACATGATTACCTTTATTTGTGTGTGGTGAGAATATTTAAGATCAACTCTCTTTGCAGATTTCAAGTATAAAATACGGCGTTATTAACTATAGTCACCAAGCTGTACATTATGCTTCTACAGTAACTGAAACTTTGTACGCTTTGATCAACATCCCCTCATTCCCCCCACTCCTCAACTCCAGGCAACCACAAATCTGCTCTCTGCTTCTATGAGATTTACATAGGACTTTTTGAAAGTATATATTTTTTTTCAAATTAGCTGCTAAAAATGCTGGGCCAAATCTGTGGCTCACTTCTAATAAAGCAGATAGAATGTTAGGGTGGGTATGTTGAGTACTAACTGTAGCCTTGGAACTTATTTTTCCTACCTTAATTTCCACTTCCCCTGACACTCACATACATTTTTAACTTACAGTAGTGCATGTATCTTTGTATGCACCTCAGATTCTTTTCTGAAGACCCTGGTTATAAGGAGTATTTTAAAAATTATTACTATGATTATCATTTTAGTGAGTACATAATATCCATCCATTTTACTAGGTGTCTTAACCATTTCTGTAATGATTTTTTGTTAAGATATTTCACTGTTGTATATAAAACTGCCATCTTCTTTATGCATATAGCTTTTTTTCTTTATCATTATTTCCCTAAGAAGAATTCATACATGTTGGATAACTGAAGTCAATGGACACAAGCAGTTTTCTGGCTCCTGTGTATTTTCCCACATTGTTATCATAAAGAATTGTAACAAATTATTACTACCACCAATGGATTATTTTACCAGTTTCAACAGAACTGGTAATTTGTAACCAAGAGTAATTAGTGTGGCCATGCCACCAGGTCTCATTCACTTGCTCAAGATTAATAATGTTTTTCTTGATTGTGGTAATCATTTCATAATATATATGCATATTAAATCATCACACTGCACATCTTAAATATCTACAATTTTTATTTGTCAATTATAACCTCAGTAAAGCTGGATGACCCAGCTAGATGATCCAGGAAATACTGGCTTCATCTATTTTATAAATGCATTTCTAAAGAGAGACAGAAGCCATTAGTGAGTTGGTAAATTTATGTTTGTTTGAAGGTCTTTATTAATAGAAAATATCACTGGCTTTTAAATCAAATGTAGAGTTGAGGACTGTCCATTAGCATTTCCTTAGGATTTATAATATGCTTGGAAGAATAGGGCAGAACCAAAGAAAGAACATTATGATTAAACTTTAAGGACACATATAGCTCTAAAATTCTACTCTATAAGATTTCAATATGTACAATTCATTGATTGCGATGAAGCTTACTTGCTCAATCTGGGACACATAACCATAACATTAATAGCCATATCATTCTTTTGAGATTATGAAGATCTCACAGGAGAATAATTTATCTTGCTTCTCACTCATACTGGAATATCGCAAAGTTTCTAAATCTATTAAAAAATAATTACTGAATACCTGTGACTGTACTTAGAATTAGCATCAAAGAGTTCAAGTAATCTGAAAAGTTTTTATCACTCCTGGTCTTTTCCCCATTACAATTATTAACCTACAATATATGAGGGAAAGGCAGAGAGAGACACTTTCATACTTAAGATAACTAAAATTGAAAAATAATAACCTAAAAGAGATGCAGATACTTAGAACTACTAATTGGCTCTTGAATTGAATAATACTTTGAAGAGATGTTGGTCAAAGGGTACAAGATTCAGTTAGGAGAAATAAGTAAAAAACAAAAATGTTTATATTCCTGATAAAGATACCAAATAAAGACCTCTACTCAAAGTCATCTCTATTAGTTTAGGTATAGCTGCCTAAAGAAACTCGAAAATAATTTAGTGATCTCTAAGAAGACAGAAATATATTCCCCTTTTGTTTAATAGTCCAGAATGAGAGTCCTCAGCAATGAACATACTCCACACAATTGTTCAGGAACCTGGCTTCCTCCCATCAGTTTCTCTGACAGTCCCAAAATCATGAGTTTTCAAAATGTGTTCAACAGAACCCTTGGGGATTACGAGACTTTGCAGGGAGGTTGTGAGGTCAAAACTATTTTCGTAATAATATCATTAATATTATTACTAATTCATACTAGTAACTCACACTAATATTGGTGATTCTATTCATAATAATATTACCGATAAGACATTCTTTGCCTTTCCCTGGTGATGACATTGGCTCTGATGGCATATTAAAAGGCAGTGGCAACAAACTGCAGTAGGAATCATTGTGTTCTTCATCACCACACACTGACGGTTTTTTAAAAAGCCACATTTACTTAAGAATTTTCTTGATGAAGCATGAATATTACGAATTTTATTAAATCTTAACCATTGAGCACCTATCTTTTTAATATTCTGGGGAAGAAAATGAGAAGTACATATAAAACCCTTCTCTTGCATACTAAAGTGTGATGATTATCTCATGAAGAAGCACTTTTAGTATTATTTGAGTTATAACATGAACCAGTCATTTTTTTAATAGAATGTCATTTTAACAGAAAGAATGATTGACAAATCATGGTTATTAACCATGGTCAACATTCTCTTGAAAATTATTAAAGTCAATCTGTCATTTTATGGAAAACAACTGACAACATTTGCTGCCAATAATAAAATTCAAGCTTTCAAGTAAAAATTGGAATTTTGGAAAACTTTTATGTTCCACTATTATCTTAATCGCTCCCAATACATGAAAACTTTTCTGATGAGATTGGTAGTAGTTATTTTCATAAATATATCATTTTACAACATTTATGTATAAATGTTTTGAAAAATATAGTTACTTCCATAAAAATATTTTAAAATATATAAGTGAAATAGGCTTATTATTATTATTAAGGAACTATGAATATTTTTAAAATTTCCAAATTTTAATTTCTAGTATGATAAATATCAATAGCTATAACCTATATAAGCAGAATTTTGGGGGGTCTTCAGTTATTTGCAACATGTACAGGTGTTGTGAGAACCAAGTGTCTGAGAACGGCTGCCCTAAGGACAGTTCTCATCTGCATACTGGAAGCTGGGCCTGTGTTACAGTTAACGGGAAGAGGAAAGAGCGTGGAAAAGAGCGTGTGCAAGGCTGGTATTGGAATTGGCATTCTTCCCTTGGATTCACATTCTAAGAGCGAGAACTTAGCCTTCCAACCGCACCTGACTCGAAAGTAGGCTGAAAAATGCAGTGTTCAGCTAGGCAGCTATGTGCTAATATTGTGGAAGAACTGGGGGACAGATTTTGATAGATGGCTAGCAGCCTCAGTGACTTTGTCTAAGAAAGCTAGTCTTTACTAAAGCAAGCAGTGAAATTAATTTGGCTTATGGGCCATCATTTACCGACCACTGCTGAAGACAGTCCATGATAAGTTAAAGATGTATGCCGTAAACTTTAAAGGAACCAATGAAATAACAAAGAGTTATAGCTAATAAACCAAAAGTGATAAATGGAATCATAAAAAATTCAATTAAAGCTAAATCATATACTAAAGTAAAAGAGAACCAATGAAAATATGGAAAAAAGAGAACAAAATAGCAAGATTATAGCTTTAAACCCAGCCATATTAATATAAATGCTCTAAACACCCCGATTAAAAGGCAAAGCTTATCAGATTGAATAAGAAAGCAAAAACTAACTATATGCTTTTTATGATATATGCACTTTGAATATAAAGACTCAGGTACATTAAAAGTAAAAAGATGAAGGAGATATGCCATAATAACAATAATAAAAAAAGGAAGTGTGGGCTGGGCACAGTGGCACATGCCTATAATACCAGCTATTTGGGAGACTGAGGTGGGAGTGTCGCTTGAGCCAGCACTGGGCAACATAACGAGACCTCATCTCTACAAAATAAAAAAAATTATTATAAAAAAATACATTATGACCAACTAATCTTTATCCTTGGAATGCAAGGTTGCTGTACTATCCCAAAATCAAACAATGCAAGTGATGTCAGCAAGATGCTGGAATATGAGATCGCTTGCACATAACCCCCTACAGCAACAATAATTTGGCAGCCAGCCATAGGCTAAGTGTCTTTGTGGAAGCTTTGAGATTTAGGTAAGAAACTGGGAAACTCTGGTAGAGCCTAAGACTGAGAAGGGCTGCTTTGAGAAGGCAGGCCAATACCCAGATAGCAGGATGTCTGACTATGGGCCTGGCTACAGACCCAAAAACGTCCATGTTCCCTTGTAGATTTGGCTATAGTGCCATTTATCCTCGGTCCTGCCACCGGCATCATATGCCAAGAGACCTAAGAGGAGTCACACCTGCCTGTGCCTCAGTTAACAGGCCCACTAACCTTGGTACAGGCTGTGGAGCCTGCAGCAGCCCATGATACAGTTTCAGCTTATGCTAGGCCTGGGAGCATCCTGCCTGCCCAGGGACCTGTTGGGAGACACACCCATCTGTAACCCAAAGAAAAACTTGCTGGCATCAGTCTGACTATAGATTGTGAAGTGGTCCTGTGATCTGGTGTCACTAATTATCAGGGAAATACAAATCGAAACCACAATGAGATACCACTTCACATTAGAATGGCTATTATCACAAAGACAAGAGACACCAAGTGTTGGCGAGGGTATGGAGAAAAGGGAACTCTTGTACATTGTTGATAGCAATATATATTGGTATTTATAAATAGGTATATAATATTACCACCATTATAGAAAACAACATGGGTATTCCTCAAAAAATTAAACATTGAACTACCATATGATCCAGCAATCCCACTGCTGTGTATATATCCAAAGGAAATGAAGCCAGTAACTTGAAAATGTATCTTCACTCTCATGTCCATTGCAGTATTGACAATAGCCAAGATACGGAAGCAATCTAAGTGTCCTTGATGGGTGAATACATTTAAAAAAAGGCAATTATTTATTTATATTTAGCCAAAGCAAAGAAAGAAATCCTGCCATTTGCAACAACATGGATGAACCAGGAGAACAATATGTTAATATATGTTAAGTGAAATAAGCAAGATACAGAAAAACAAATACTGTATGGTCTCACTTTTATGTAGAATCTAAAAAAGTCAAACTCACGGAAGCAGAGAACAGAATAGTAGTAGTTGCCAGGAGCTGGGGGTTGGTGGAAACAGGGAGATTTTGGACAAAGGGTACGAAGTTTCAGTTTTAAAATGAACAAGTTCTGAGGATCTAGTGTACAGCATGGCAACTATAGCTAATAATACCATATTGCATATTTGAAATTTGCTAAGAGAGTAGATTTTAAGTGTTCTCATCACACACAAAAAAGCAGTAACTATGTGATGTGATGGATGTTTTAATTAGCTTGATTTTGGCAATCATTTCACAACATATATCAAATCATCACATTGTACACCTTATATATTAATATATACAATTTTGTGTGTCAATTATACCTAAATAAATTTGGAAAAAATAGATGACCAATGAGATTTCTGTTAAAAAAATCAATTAACAAACTAAAAAATAAACCATATGATTATATCAATAAATAAGGAAAAATGCTTTTGAAAAAAACCAATGTCATTCATGTTAAAAACTCAGAAAATGAAGAATAGAAAGGAACTTCCTCAACCTGAAAAAGAAAAAGTATGAAAGACATACAGCTAGCCTCATGCTTAATGGTGAAAGACCAAATGCTTTCCCCCTACAATCAGAAACAAGACAAGAATGTCCATTCTCACCACTTCTATTGAACATTTACTGGAGTTTCTGGCCACTGCAATAAGGTAAAAACGAAAGTAAGTAAAAGGCATACACATCACGAAGGAAGAAGGAAAATTGTCATTATTCATAGAAAATCCAATGGACTAAGAAAAAACTACTACAACTAATAAGTGAATTTAGCAAGATTGGAGGATGCAAAATCAATATATGAAAATCAACTGTATTTTTATCAACTAATAAAGAACAACCGGAAATTAAAATTTTATAAAATACCACTTATAATAGCAACAAAAAATATGACATACTTAGGATTTATCTTACTAAAAATGTGCATGGCCTGTACACTGAAAACTACAAAACACTAAAAAAATAAAGGCCTGAATAAACTGAAAGATATACATTGTTTATAGGCTGGAAGGCTTAATATTGTTAAGATGTCATTTTTTTTTCTAAATTAATCTATAGATTGAATGCAATCTTGGTCAAAATTCCAACACATGTTTTTTGTAGCAATAGATAAACTTATTGTAAAACTTATATGGAAATGTAAAGGATCTAGAATAGTCAAAAACAACTTTGAAAAAGAAGAGCAAAGTTGGAAGGTTAACACTATCTGATTCCAAGGCTTATTACAAAGCTATGGTAATCAAGACAATATGATGTCAGAATAAAAAGAGAAAAATAGGTCATTGGAGCAGAATGCAAATTCCAGATAATAGATCCACACTTGTTGGACAATTGGTTTTTAACTTAGCACAAAAATAATTCAGCTGAAAATGTATTGTCTTTACAATAAATGTTACTGGAATAATTGTACTATATACAAAAATTAACTTGAAATGGTTCACAGACTAATGTGTAAAACCTAAAAGTATGAAACATCTAGAGGAAAAGAGAGAAGAAAATCTTTCTTATCTTGGGTTAGGCCAAGATTTTTCAGACATGACACCAAAAGCATGATTGATAAGGGAAAAATTAACAGTGTAGACCTCATCGAAATTAAAAACTTCTGTGTTACCACAGACAGGGAGAAAATATTTGCAAAGCATATACCTAATATATCTGGGCTTGCATCCAGAATTCATAAAGAATTTTCAAAAATCATATGAAAACAAACAACTCAATAAAGAAAATGTGCAAAATGTTTGAACAGACACTTTACCAAAGAAGACATATTGACGGCAAATAAGCTCAGAAAGACATGTTTAGCATCATTAGTTGTTAGGGAAAAGCATATTAAAACCACAATGAGATATCATTGCCTATCTATAAGAATGCTTAAATTTCAGAAAAGTGTTAGTAAGGATGTGAAGGAATCTGAAACTTTCATATGCTGCCAGTAGGAATCTACTTTGGAAAACAGTCTGGCTATTTATTAAAAATTAAGCATACATCCTGCCATATGATCTTGCCATTTCACTTACAGGTTATTTACCCAAGAGAAAATAAGGCAATTTCCATTCAAAGACTTGTATAAGAATTTTCGTAGTGAATTTCCTCATGATAGGCAAAAACTGGAAAGCAGCCCAAATGACCACAAATAGTTGAATGAATAGACAAATTGTGCTATATTCATACAATGGATAAAAAGGAGGAAAGCATTTTATTTAGTATATACATGCTATTAATCCATCAAAGATAAATCTCAAAATAATAATGCTGTGTTAAAGGGGCCAGATTTAAAAAGAAAAAGAATAAATATGTAATTTTGAATAAATGTGTAATTTCATTTGAATAAAACTCTAAAAAATGCGAAGTAATCTAGAGTAAAGAAAAGGATATCAGTAATTGCCTGAGAACAAGAACGCAGGTGGCATACAAAACAAATAAACAAAAAGAAAAGGTAGCTGTATGAGGTGATAGATACGTTTACAAATTTGACTGTGGTCATCATTTCACAATATATGTGTATATTAAATCATCACATTGTACACTTCAAACTCATACAATTTTATTTGTCAACTATACCTCAATAAAGCCAGGACAAAAAAGCCTGCAGGTGGTGTGGGAGGGGTAAGAAGGAGAGATTACAACAGGGTACAAGGAAACTCTGGGGTGATGGACATATTAATTATTTTGATTGTGGTGATCGTTTCATGGTTGTATACATATGCCCCAAATTACCAAACTGTACACTTTAAATATGTGCGGTATATTATATATAAATTTTATCTCAACAAAGCTTTTTTAAAAATCCACAGGGGAAGCTCACAGCAGTTTCCAGCACCGTCAATCTGTTCCATCAGTGTATTTGCATTTGGCTTTGGCTTTCTTCTCACTTCCACCACCAATTTATTTCAAAGAGGGCTAAAGCTTAAAATCATAAAAAAAAATTTTATCACTCACATACTCAGAGAGTCTATACTTAGCAAAATATTAATAAATATTCAGCACATTTGCCTTACCGTGTGCGGCTTTGCCTTACTGAGGTTGATCAGCCCGTGTTTGTATGCTCCAAAGCTGAATCATATGCATATGGAAGATATTATCAGTCTTGTTGGCTTTATTTATTAAAATGGCTCATCAAATATAATTCACATCACTCAGCATATGAAACTCCTGGTTTGACCAAGGCAAGAGAAACAATCAAATCGAACAATTACGCCAAACTTCCCTGCAGTTACATCTATACAGTAGTCTCCCCTTACACAAGACACCCTCCCCCCATGGATGCCTGAAACTGCGGATAGAACTAAACCTCATATATGCTATGTGTTTGCCTATACATGCATACCTATGGTAAAATTTAAATCACAAATCAGGCACAGTTAGAGATTAACAACACAGCTAATAATAAAATAGGACAGTTATAGCAACATGCCAGCATCACTACTGTTGTGCTTTGGGGTCATTATTAAGTAAAATAAAGGTTACTTGAACACAAGCACTGTGATATCACAGCAGTGGATCTGAGAACTTAGATGGCTACTAAGGGAGCCGTGAACAGGGAGCATGTGCAGCAGGGATGTGATGGACAAAGGCATGATTCACGCGCCAGGTGGGGAGGAGCCAGATGGCGCAAGATTTCATCACACTGCTCCGAAGGGCATATAAATTAAAACTGCTAAATTGTTTATTTCTGGAACTTTCCATTTAATATTTTCAAATCGCAGTTGACTGCAAGCAACTGAAACTACTGAAAGTGAAGCCATGGCTAAGGGAGAGATACTGTATAATTAAAATCACATGAAGTGTTATTTTATGAGGCTAAATTGAATCATTTTTTACATTCACTTTATGAAGATAAGGATTCCCTAACCTATAGAAATTCCCTCTAGCAACCAATGCATTATTGAGCACTCAAGAATAAAGATGATAGTTACTGTGAAATAATTCAATGGTGGTGTACATTTTACAACCTATTACAATTTACAACACACTTTCATGAGTTTTATCACATTAGAAAAAGAGTGATGGCTCTATAAAGTGATTTGAGCTTTGTGGCAGAGGGCAATTTAATTTGAAACAGTTTACTTCTCTGTCTGATACTCATATTAACTATTGCCATGATGCAAGTCTTCTAATGCCTAGTTATTCCAAAAGTCTTTGTAAACAAGATCTAATGGAACAGAAAATGCCAAACAAAACAAGCAACACGCCTTTTGGAAACTTCAGAGAAGAAAATCATCAAATTCCTTTATGTTTTTAATAAACTTTTTATTTTAGAATAATTTTAGATTTACAGAAAAATTACAAAAATAAGAGAGTTTCCACATGTCCTATACCCAGTTTTCCCTATTGTTTGTATCTTATATTAGTGTTATATACGTTTGTTACAACTAATAAACTAATACTGATACAATATTATTAACTAAACTCCATACTTAATTCAGACTTCATTCATTTTTTTTCTCCCGTATTATCCTTTTCCTTTTTATATTACAGGGTCTAATCAAGGGTGTGTATTACATTTCATCATCATGGCTTTTTGGTCTCCTCTGATTTGTGAAAAAGTTTCTCAGACTTCCAATATTTTCACGAGATCCTGGCAGTTTTGAGGAGTACTAGTCATATATTTTGCGGAATGTCCCTCAGATTAAGTTTGTCTCATACTTTCTCTCATAGGCTGAAATTATGGGTGTTGGGAAGAAAGACCACAAAGGTAAAGTGGCATTCTTGTTACATCATATCAAGGAGTGTATGCTATCAACATGATTTATCACTGGTGATGTTAATATCGATCACCCAACTGCGATAGTGTTTAACAGTTGTCATCACTGTAAATTTACTTTTCTTTTCTCTTTTCATTACCTTACTATCTGGAGGCAAGTCACTAAGCACAGCACACACTCAAGGGGTAGGGAGTTAAGATGCACCCCCTCCCCTCCCCCTTGAAGGGAGAATCACTACATAAATTATTTGGAATTCTTTTGTACAGGAGATTTGACTCTGCTTAATTCTTTACTTATTCATTTATATATACAAGTATTACTCTCACATTCTCAATTCAATATGTATATTTATTTTATACCTTGGGCTATAAATCCAATGCTATGTTATTTATTTCATTGCTCAAATTGTTCAGCTTTGGCCACTGGAAGCTCATTGAATTTGGTTCTTGTATCCCTTTGACGTACCCCATGGTTTTATTCTTTGAGCACTTTTTTTAGAGATTGAGGACTATAAGATGCTATAGGCTTTTCTTCTATGTTCCTTGCCCAGCCCTAGAATCAGCCATTTTTTTTAACATATTAACTACCATGTGAGTTGTATTTAACTCATGCTAGTTTTGAGCCAGGGGCCTCATAAAGCATATGTAACTCACATACCTCTTCACCTCAGGAGCTGTGAGAACTGTTTTTCAAGTTGCATATAGCTCGTGCACAGAAAACAATAAAAAATAACAAATTTTCCGTTAAATTAGAAAGGATTGTTTTGTTTTTGAAGTTTTCATTCTATTTTCTTAATAAAACACTGAGGCCCCAAAGAATATTTTTTTTTCTAGTATGGCACTCAATGTGTTAAAAAGCCCTGATTCTTTGTATTGGAGAATTGTATAAGAGAACAAAATTCCTTTATTTTTATCATCCAAAATCTTTATCACATATTGTCAATGGTATTTCAAATGTGCATTGGAATAAATGGAATAGTTGTCCTAAAAATTGAAATGAGTAATGACTTTCCTGAAATTCTACTATGTTCTTTAATAATCATTTCTCTTTATTCTTTGAAGTCATTGAGAATTTTATAATCAAATAAAAACTGAATTTAGAAAACACTTTTTAATAAATCAGTTAAGTTAGCTCTAACTTCAAATTTAGGCTTCCGAACTCAATTTTTCACTCTGCTTTATAACTAAAAGTTCTATTACCAGAGCTATGTTCCTCATTTTTACTACCTATCCCCCCAATGCTCTGATATCAAGACTGGTTTTAATCATGGGGTTTAAATATGAAAATATAGAGAGATTTTGTAAAAGCCTAATGCAATTTCAGTAAGTACGGTTTAACCGTAAATGCTTTTTAAAATATATTGTTACTTACATACAAAAAAGTAAAAAAAGTTCTGCACACATGCAAATAGTCTCAAAAGCCTTCTATTTCATGCATTTAACTGTGAGTTGCAGGAAAATTCAAATGGATAATATTTTCATCAATAGAAGGTAGAAATTTCTGAACATGTGTCTTGAGAATGGTATTCTGAAATATCCAAGTATAATTTGAAGGTATAAAACTTTCTTTAACAAAAAAGTAATTTTAACCAAACCTACATAGTGATGCCTTTTTTAAATGAGCAAAAGCTAAACCTGGGACTACCTTGAAGTTAGAGGATCACAGCCTCGAAAGGCACTTGAAAGTTCAACAAAACTCCAAACAAATTTTTGTACAAATAAGAAAATGAAATGAGTTCTTTCCTTTTAAGTCCTTTGCTTCATTGTGAACAGGGTACTTTAGAACTATAATCTGCCAAAGCTGAAAGGAACTTTGAATCACATAGGCTCATTTTACAGAAGAGGAAATGTCTCATTGGATCATGCAAAATATGCTGTTTTTAGCATATTTTCTCAGCCTCCATTTCTGTGAGAAATAAATTTCTCTTCTTTATAAATCATCCAGTTTCAGGTATTCTGTTATAAGCAACAGAAAACAGACTAAGACACATGTTCTTTGCTTGTTTTCACATTCACATAACACAGCTGAAATGCAGCCAGAGCAATGCCAGGGCTAGAACAAGTACTTGAAGAAATTAAGGAAACATGGAATAGATTGAGTGTCTTAAACTATTGAGTATGTTAAATCATGAGATAACAGTTATTTTTAAAAATTTGATGCTGCCTTTTTGCCATATGGTCTGTATCTGCCATTTAGTGATAGCAGGCAGCCCATTTCTTACCGTTATTATTGTGAACAGCAGGCGGTAAACGGCATGACCTAAACCAACTGGGCACGAAGGTGTTAACTCCCTCAGTACTTAACTAGAATGTACACCATATGCAAGTATGTAATTAGCCTTCTGCTTTTTACATCCTGAGGTTGAATCTTTTTCTTCTTTTCAAAAGATGATATAATTTCAGTTTTTATGTCTGTAATGATATCATTTTTTCAGTTGAGAACCATTAGTTACTTGTTTTTCAATAATCACTCTCTTATCTGAGTTCATCACTAGGAAAGAAAAAATTTCTTCACATTATCTTGAGTAACATTTGGATGATCTATCAGTCATCAGTTGAAATTAACCTGAACGTGTCTCCAATGAGAGGAAGAACATTTGAGCATGCCAGCTGTAGGGCATTTACAGTTTCATTTTTCCAACTTTCACAGAAAATCTTTCCACCGCACATCTGTGAAGGTTTCATAATGATTGGAATGATGTGAGCTTTGTGTGGCATTAGGGCACTCAGAGCCATTTAAACCATCCTGAAGTGTCAGAAAGGCACCTAAAAATTAAGGCCAAGAAGCATTTCAATTCACACATTACAGCTCTGCCCTCTAGTTTATGATTGATTTAAAGACTACTGCCAATTTGCTAAAAGGCAGCTCAGAGCATGCAAAACCTCTTTAGTGTAGGGTTTGTTCTCTAGGATTCCCTCATTATGATGATTGTTAGCCTTACAATTGGAAAGACCCTGTAGATTACTTGGTCCAACCTTACAATTTTATAACTGAAGGAACTGGACTCTCTCTAGAGATCGAAGAGGTTACTCAAACCTACACACCTCCCTTATAGCAACGTGAAACAAAGCCCAGGTCTCCTTCCTATAAGTAGAATGCTGTTTCTATGGTATCAGGGTGCTTTTCTTGTTCTTTCAAAATTATAAATATGTGAATTATGTTGATATATTGTGTTCACATGTCAAGAGTTTCATGAGTCATTATTTATTTTTATATATTTATTTTTGAGACAGAGTCTCACTCTGTTGCCCAGGCTAGAGTGCTGGGGCATCAGCCTAGCTCACAGCAACGTCAAACTCCTAGGCTCAAGTGATCCTCCTGCCTCAGCCTCCTAAGTAGCTGGGACTACAGGTGCGCGCCACTTCGCACAGCTAATTTTTTTCTATTTTTAGTAGAGACAGAGTCTTGCTTTTGCTCAGGCTGGTCTCGAACTCCTGACCTCAAGTGATCCTCCCACCTTGGCCTCCCAGAGTGCTAGGAGTACAGGCGTGAGCCACTGCACACAGCCACATGAGTCAAATACAACACCTAAAGTCAGACATCAGTACCATGAACATCCCTAGAGGTGATGGTGAGGAGCTGATAAACATATGTCACAGACATTATTGCTAGATCATCTTGATTTCAAATAATTTCCCATTTCCCCATTAATTAGAGGATTTTTAAAAATTATCCCGAGTTCCATTTTCCCAAAGAAAATTGTTTACCCTTAGTTCACCTTGCTGAATTGAAGGTAAACAAATTTCTTGCTGGTAGGAATGTAAAATGGTGCAGCCACTGTGGAAAACAGTTCGGCAGTTCCTGAAGAAGTTCAACAGAGTTACAACATGACCCAGCAATTTCACTCCCAGGTGTATGCCCAAAATAATTGGAAACATATGTTCATGTATACAAATATTCATAGCAGTAGCACTTCTAACAGCCAAAAAGTAGAAAGAGCCCAGATGTCCACCAACTGATGTCTGGATAAACAAAAGGTGGTATATCTGTATATTTAAAAATAAATAAAGTACTGATGCATACTACAACATAGGTGAACCTTGAAAACATTATGCTGAGTGAAAGGAATCAGACACAGAAGTCTACATATTATATAATTTGATTTTTAGGAAATGTCCAGAATAGTCAAATCCCTAGAGACAGAAGGTAGATTAATGATTGCCAAGGGCTGGTGAGAGGGAAAAATGGAAAGTGACGGCTAACGGGTACAGAGTTTTTGGGGGGGTTTATGAAAATGTTCTCAAATTAGATGATGGCGATCAATGCACAACCTTGTAAATGTATTAAAAACCACTGAATCATACACTTTAAAATAGTAAATTTTAAGTTATATGAATTATATCTCAATTTAAAAAAATAGAATCCCAACACGCAAAACAAATAAAAGCCCATTTATTTTCATTGAAAACTAAGAGGCAGGCCCCAAAGCCCTGGCTACTTGGCTACCTAGCCCCTCTACTCTGTAGTGCTGTTAGTGGTTCTGCCTCAGATCCCTAGCACTCCCTCAGAGAAGTCTGGAAACCACTTCCAAAAACTTGAAAATAGTTCAGGTGTCCAATACGTCACCTCTGAGACTGCTCATCACACTCAGAAGCAAACCCCTTATATAGCCATAACTACTCATTTTTGTTTGGAAAATATGGTCATTCTATCTAGAAGAAAAAGAGCTCTTAAAGGTCACGTGTTTTTTAGAGCCTTTTGAAAGTAATGTCTCCACAAATTCATTGAGAACAAGACTGACTAGGTCAGAAGATAGGCAGTAAGAGTCTAAAAGACTTGATCTGTAACATCTACACCATCCAGCAACTATTTTTTTTTTTTTTGAGACTGGGAAATTGCCTAAAAATTTTTTGGATGCTAGTACTGAAATAAGCCTATAAATGTATGTACACCAATGAGCTTGCTAAAACAGAATAGAATATATTTTTAAGGAAAGCCAAGCATGGAAAAGCTGGTGGTGGGATGGGCGAGGTGGCACCTACAAGTTTAGGTCATCTATCATACTCCACGAAGAACAAAGAACAGGGAATCTATACCTGTCACCAGCTACTTTCTTTACCCAAATAAAATTACCTTCATAATTTAATTGTAGTGTGGGGAGTTCACAAATGAATATATGATTTCAGCCACAAAGATATAATTTTAAATTAGCATTATCAAGCAGAATTATAATGCCACTTTAATGTGACAAGTGGAACTAAAGGCATAAATCACACCTAACTAAGTACATACGATTATAAAGATACTAGATCCCAAAATACAATATGGTAGAGTTTTAATGTTGTTTTTCTTTGTGTGTTATTATTGTTGTTGCATTTTTTGACTGTCTAAATACCAATTTTTCTCTTACTGTGTGTGTGTGTATATATATATGTGTGCATCACATTGAATAGGCTCTCCAGTGCCATTGACATTTATTCACAAAATTTTTCTTTTAAGTAAGTATTTTTTTGCCTATTTTATTAGAAATATTTCACCATGACTTCTGGGCCCACATTACACTTCCCATTTGGGAGACCTAAAAAGATCCACTCACTGCATCAGTCAGTATGGAAGATGTAGGTAGTTAACACTTGTGCTTAGAATAAGCAAGTACCATGCTGAGCACGTTAGGCATTATCTCATTTGATGTCACAGCCCTACGAGGTATATTGAATTATTAGCACCATTTTACAGATAAGGAAACTAAAGTGTAAGACAGTTAAGTAACTTGTTCAAGGTGACATGGTAATTTTCAGAGCCAGAATTCTAATACAAGTTTAGTCTGACTGCAGTCAGCGACACTAAAATGTTTGATTATGCATAGTCCATTCAATAAATTTTGATGAAATTCTTTTGCATACATTTCCTCCTAAAACAGAAAAAGACAAGCATTTTTTTCCAAAACAAGTATCAATAATGGAATATTTGAAAGTGTGATGACTACGTTTTGGCCCTCTTAATATCAGGATGGAGAAGAACCGGAGACAGGCCGGGTGCAGTGGCTCGTGCCTGTTATCCTAGCACTCTGAGAGGCTGAAGCAGGAGAAACACTGGAGGTCAGAAGTTTGAGACCAGCCTGAGCAAGAGCTCAAGACCCTATCTCCACTAAAAATAGAAAAAAATAGCTGGGTGTGGTGGCACGCCTATAGTCCCAGCTGCTAGGGAGGCTGAGGCAGAAGGATCACTTGAGTCCAGTTGAAGGTTGCAGTGAGCTATGATGACACCACTGCACTCTAGCTAGGGAAACAGAAAGACATTCTGTCTCAAAAAAAAAAAAAAAGTATCAGAAGCATGAAAGAACAGAAACCTATAAAAATTGGACAAAAGTAAGAAAAAAATATAAAAATGTGTACATCTTCATGAAGGTAAGGCTCAGTTCAGTGATGTTGTTGCCTCAGGAAAACCCTAGGGAGATTCTGGAAGTGCAGGATCATAGTTTCATGAATAACCTAAATATCATTCCCATCTTTCCATTCTTAACAGTTATTAAGAATAGCCTCTTAGAGTCCTTGGACTCATATCCCACCTCTGCTACTTACTGTGTGACCTAGGTCAAGTATGCCTTGATTTTCTTATCTGTAAAATGAAAATGATGAAAGTATTCGTGTCACATTGTTGTGAGAATTAAATAATACATGTAAAACACTTCAGAAGCATGACTGAAATATGTGTTAGCTATTATTATTAAAATTACCCTGCCACACAGATCACTTGAGCTGCAGAGTCTAGCAGGTGCTGCAGTGGAGCTGCAGGCAGTTATGGATTTGTCTTTGCAGCAAGTATCTAAAGGGGATGATCTATCTAAGTCACAAGTCATCATTGACGCTAAGCCGTGAGCCAGAATAGAGGATGGAGAGCATTGTTATACTGATTAAATGTTTTGTAATAGAATTAATACAAACATATTTGTGTGTGTGTGTTTGTGCATGTGCGTCTGTGTGTGTGTGTGTTTAGGCAAAGGCAAATGGCACACATATTTAAGCCTAATATTAATGTGTTCCCTTCAACAAATGTAACAGTCCTTTCCTTCAATACTTAGTAGTAATGACTTCCAAAGAAATGACAAAGTAGTATCAAAACACTTGATTAAAAGTAATAATATTAATCTAAAATATATATTTTTTAGAGCAGAAGGGGAAAAAGAGTGGCAGTTTCAAAAGGAAAAAGAAGCGAGTTTATGCTTTGGCCTGTTTGTTGGAGTTTGTATTTAAAGCAATGAATTCTATTTCACCTTTGTTTAATCTTCTCATTGAATTTGTCCAGAGAGCAGGAAGGAATTCTGTTATTACAGTTAATGGGTTCTAAACCTGGACATGTTAGTCCTTCGTAATGTTTTGGCATTCAGAAACTTAACTCTTTACTTCTAAATGAGAAACCAGCCCCCCAATTATTGTCCTGAAGATTTGCACACTTGCTATCTATTATTTTAAAAGAACTATATCCAAGGAGTAATGACTTGAATACAAAAAGAATATTAATTTTATCCCTATTATAAATAATTTTACCACATTTCATTCCTTTCTTCTCTAAATTTTTAGAGTGGAACTTATGCCATGCTTAAGATTTTTATTTCTGTGTACAGTTTCCATGTTAACATGGCAATTGTAAGTCATAACAGAACTTCACAATGTGTCCAGTGAGATCTTCCACCAAAGCTACTGCATGCACAGATAAGATCGAAATTTGCTATATCCCACGTTAAACACCTGGTGTTAGCATATGAAAACCCCTGTAAAGGCAACTTTAAGTTTTTACAGGTTTAACTTTTTTTAGTCAACTGTCTCCCAAACTTTTCAATCGTGGAAGTTTTTCTTGAGGCATCTCTTAACATTTTACAGAACTTGCGTCCTGTAGAACACATCTTGGGAAGTAATACTGACAAACACAGAACCAAAGCTCACATATAAAGAGCAAACCATGCTAAAGGATACAGGGAGCATTGCAGGGGGGAAGGGCATGCCTCTAACCCTCGCTTGGGTGAGGTGAAGACATAAAGCGTAACCATAATGTCTGTACCCTCATAATACCCTGAAATTAAAAGAAAAAAAAAAAAAAAGAAGATTGCTGAAAAAAAAAAAAAAAAAAAGAGCAAACCACAGACCTCAAAGTGAAAGCAGGCCTATAAAGTAGCCACAAGAAAAATAGCTGGCACAAAGTAAATGCACTTGAATGCAGAAATGAGCTTCCCTCAGTTCTTTATCCACACAACTATTTTTAAATTAAGGCTATAACTCAGGAGTTGCGGCTCACTGGTGGTGATGAGATATATCTTCCAGAGGTGTACGGAGAAGAGAGCAAATGGCAGCATATAAACAATCACAAGAGCACAGCACAGTGAGACTGTTTACAAATAGGAAAAATAGTCTTATATACTCCAGTAGACTTTGGGGGCATATTATATATTAATGGCCCAAAGAATTTATGTTAATGATAATAACACTGCTTTGTCCAGAGGCAGTCATGTTCAATTTATCACTTTCCAGTAAATAAAGTAGTGTGAAATACACTTCAGGAAGATTTCTATAAAAAATTTAAATTTAAAAGTTTTGGTGCTTAAGAAAATTCATCTTTATGGGATCTCTTAATCCCCAATGGTAAGGGAAAGTTTCTAAAAACTAATATAGTGATAATCTTACCCTGGGAAAAGAAACCATAGAAATCATTCTAAAGATGTTTAGATTTATACTCTGAATAAAATTAGTACTCAAAATATACAGTTTTAAATAAACGAGTTAGAGAAAACTTTGCACCCATCTGTAGATGATAGTCTCAAGAATATTTTAGTCCACTGCTATCAAATTAATCTACACAAACAGGATGGTTTACCCAATCAGAAGTAGCTCGACCCTCTCCTCATTTCTAAATGCGTTTGCTATAGAATGTGGTTGCCAGATTCAGCATACAAAAATACGCGATGCCCAGTTAAATTTTAATTTCTCTGAAATTCTCTGAAAGTTACATTTAACTGGGTGTTATGTTTTTATCTAGGAACCCTACCACAGATATAAAATATGCTGTGGATGTAAAAAAGTGTAGGAAGATGAATCTCCAAGTTCACAGGGCACTCTTGGGGAAGATGGACAATTAAGTAGCTATGTGCTTTAACACAGAAATAAGAAAATAGACTCTAATATTGCTACTCTCTGTTCCCTGGCTAAGGCTCAGAAAAATTTTTTTTAGGTCATACCCTAAAACCAAACTTAACTCTGTTATGTCTTCAGAACAAGAATCTTTGCCAGGGACCCAGCGATGGCTACGCTGTGGTCCCAGAGAAACTACTACCACGGCTTTAATTTTTGTTGACAAGGCCTGTGGTTTGAATGCATCTCCCAAAGTTCATGTGTTCAAAATCTGATCCCCCTAATGTGGATGTATTGGTAGGTGGGACTTTGAAGAGGTGTTTTGGTCATGGGGCCACTGCCCTCATGTGTGGATTAATGCAGGAGGGGGTTCTTTAAGAAAGAATGGGTTCACCCCCCTTTTGTTTCTCCTTCTCCCTCCCCAACTCCCTCTGTCTTCCACCTTCTGCCATGAGATAATGAAGCCAGAAAGTCCTTGCCAGACTTGGCCCCCTGGTCTTGGACTTCCCAGACCCCAGAACCGTGGGCATTAAATTTCTGCCATTATAAATTACCCAGTCTCAGGTATTCTGTTATAACAGCATGAAATGGACTAAGATGTCTAACAACCACCTTGGAAGAGGGTGTCCAGATATGAAATCCCTATCCTGGGATCAAGGAGGAGAAAGGTGCCACTTTCTTCCTCATTACAATAAATATACGTGTGCTTTGAGAGCCTGCGTGTGACTACTCAGTTTACCCACACAGGTGTGTGGAAGTTGTGTGGAAACAGCAACATATTTATATCAGCCTAGACATAGGCTAGGACTTAAGCTGAGTAAAATGCCCTGGAAAAGCCAAAGTCACAGCGTCTGGAGCACGGGTGAAAACAAGTGACCACCATGAATCCCTGGGACACACCCTAGACACCCAGATTAATGCCTATGACTAGGCACTTGAACAGAATAGTGTTCTTGGGGAAATTACTTTACCTCTTATGCTTCAGCTTCCTCATCTATAAAATAAATATAATAATGGCACCTACCTCATAAAATTGTCATGAAGATTTAATATGGGCTTGCAACAGTGCATGTACATATTAGGCCTTAATAAATGTCACTCATTTTCACAGTGATTTTCCTCTATCTTAGTCTTCGTTCAGCCTGGAGCGTTCTCCCTCAAAAGGTCAAATGTGGCCAAAGCCAAAACTACTTTCTTAAGGCAATTAAGTCATTAGCAGTATTGGCCTCATGGAATTATTTCTTATTCTCATGGCCTGCGGTCTTTAGTAGCTTCAGAAGAATCTTCATAGACAATGATCAGTTCCCAAACATTTTAAAAACCTTGCAGATTTATAATTCAATATCCTGTCTAAATGGTGACTAGATCACACTTTCTAGCAAGAATACCTCATAGCCGAGAAAGACTTCTCAACTTGGTTGTTAAGTTAGAATCAACAATAGAATTGCCCGATTAAAGGTTTCAGATTTGGACTGCTCTAAACTAGGTAACTGAGACACACGGGCCTCTCTGCAGATTGTGTCAAAGGTGACTGTCTTTGAAGTAACCATAGACAAAACCTCCCAAACTCCTGCCTGCTTCCCAACCCACTCCTCTCCCCTGAGCTGAGGTGGCTGAGTTAACTTGGCCTGCCTGAGTGTCTGGAAGAGAGAGGCTGCATTTTTAATGCTGCTTCTTAATGTAGATTATTTAGGAACCACCTTACAAAGTATCTATTCTCACTTAATATTTAGTTGGAACTTTTGGGTGTTGAAGAGATAGTATATACTGTAACCTTTATTCATTTCACATTCTTGAAAAGCTTCTCATTAAACATTGCCTGACGGTATTTACAACTAATTAGGAGCAGCTGAATGAGTTAATAAAGCTTCCACTATCCTTTTTTCCCTCCCATATTCTTATTATTCTGTAGTCATAGTTCCAAAATTGAGACTTCATCATTGAAGCACCTCTCTGACACAGAAGGTCAAGCCCTCACCCATGCTATTTCCAGCACTCCATTATTCACTGGGATTGGCAGTTCTCTTAATTAACACCTTGTCTCTATTTACCACAAAAGTTCATAGTTGGGAGCTAATGCCCAGAACATACGTAGTGTCTTTAATGGAAATTTGCCACATTCAAGATGAAAATTATTTTATCTAAAACATAATGTCTCTAAAATGCCCTGGAAAGTTATGTTTTCTAATTGTTAATTATTAATCGCCCACATTACACAAGGCAGAATGAGTTTAACATTTTCCATTGTTGATGATTTACATAGGGAAAAATACAAGTAAATTAATACACATTCTTCGTTGTCAAAATGAGAAGCCACAAACGTAAGGTAGATGCTGGTGTTGTTTATAATTATAAGCTACCTAAATGAATATTCATGAATGTGTAAAAAAACTGCACATGTAACATATTCTTCCAGTTTAAAAGATACAATTGTGTAATTTATATACAATGCTCCCTTGAGCCACTATATGATAAAATCTGAATAGCACGTTATTAGAAAGAGGTGCAAATAGTAGCCTTTGAAGAAACAGTTGGGGAAGCACTTTCTCTTTTGCTGTTGGATTCTGCCCTTGGGATATTCACACCTCAAAACAGCCCCTTTAACTGTATAGTATTTGTAGCAGGCCACTTGTCTCACAGGCACAAAGCTATTAATGGCCGTCTGATCTTCCTAATTAGCCTGACTGATTGATGGGGGTCAGAGCAACATCAGGAGTCTGGCAAGGTTGGTTACAAACTGACATTTTATTGTTTCATTTATCACTTATTAATTACTATTAACTACCACGTCAGAGTGTTCTATCTCAAGAAAGTGAAACCAGTATACTGTTAGTATAATTTGCCTGTACAAATTTCTTTAGTATTATATTTTTATTTAATCTAACACGACACATTTTCAGATCCAGTGACAGGAGTGTAGCACTGGGGAAATTTCTACATTGCAGAGTATATATTTGTGGTTCGCAAATACATTGGTAACGCTGAGCCAAAGCAAAATGAAACAGTGTTATAGAATGGTCTTTGCTTGATTCCATTAAGAGAATAGACCATTTCTTGTAAGGAATTCAAAGCACACTGTGTTTACAAACCTTGCAACTGATGAGAGTAAGTGTCATCTCTTCATCCTTTCTCAGAAACAACAGAAGTCTTTGTGATTAAATCATTCCAGTGATTTATGATTTTACTGAATCAAAAATTTATTTCTACTCTATAATTACTTCAGATAGTCCAAAATTCTCTTTAACTAGAAAAAGGAGCAAATCAACCATGTTTTTCTTCACTGATAAGAAGAATATAAATGCATACAACAATATGATGATGGAAATGTTATCCAGAATTTTAAGTCGGTTCTTGCTTAAAATGGCTAGGGGAGAAAGCCAAATATTGCTCCCCTATTCAATCTCATAGGATGCCCCACTTATCATGAGCAGGCAGGCCTCCAGTTTCCCCTGCCCATAGCCCCCGATCATAGCAGCCTTGAAACCTTGCCTTTTCTCCCACCATAAAGGTCTCCGGCTCCTCTACTTGCTTTTGAGTTTCTGCCAAACACAAATAATGGTGGCTGACTCCCTTCCTATAGCAAGCTCCGACTAAATAGGCTTCGCCTCTTCTCATTTGAGTGATCTTCACTTATTTCCACAACCCCTTCTGCCTGGGGAAACATTTGTCTGAGGTGTCAATATTAATTCCCTGAAACTTCCTAGCCTAAGTTTACTATGGACCATTTAGTCCACCATTATGATGGAAATCACAGTAAAGGTCACTCTGGAGCTATCATAGGGTCAAGAGAAGAACAAATTCCCTTTAATTTAATTCCATCCCCATTTTTATACATTGCCACCCCCACATTTCTTGCCAGCAGGTCTCCTCCACCTCCTAGATGGTTTTACTTAAAGAAGAAACTATAAAGAGTCAGTAGAGTGTTGTTACAAATTCCAGACTTCTGTTTGACTCTTTTTGTTTCCGGATCTTATTAAAAATAAACATAATAAGACAAATTTTTACATAAAATTTATTTAGTTTTTCTAAGTCAAATTCTGATGAGTCCAGTGGAAAGTGTGACAAAAAAGCAAGCAGGTAAACAAAAACATCTCATTTCATAGTGAATTATTGGATCTGTACTCTTTCTCTAAAAGCTTCTGGAAAAGGTTTTCCACAAAAATGAAAGAGTTAGCCAAGAAAAAGAAAAATGTGGGACATAGGAAACAGAAGATCCAACGAGAAGGAAAGAAGCAAAGGAAATCCCCAGGATCATAACAGAGAAGACCCAGGATGGCATCTACAACAATGGTGCTGAGAACAATACAAGTGTCTCAAAGAGAAACTTCTCTGGAGAAAAATAATAATAATAGAATATCTGAAGCAACTGAACATCTCAGGGATGATTGAGACCAGGGCCGCAAACTACAGCCCATGGGACAAATCTACAATAGCAGAGTTAAATAGTTGTGACAGAGGCCACACAGTCTATAGGATTAAAATCCTAAAAACTTTATAGCTCTTTTTAGAAAAAACTTCTCAAAAAGGTTTGAGGTTGAATTAGTTATAAGCACATTAAGAAACTAAGCAAAAGAAGATAAAGGATGATAACTGACTCTAGTTAAAACAAATACTTGTGTAGGAAAGGGAAAATAATAGTTTACTACAGGACTCAGCTATAAATTGCATTTTATAGTATGAATGTTGAATATTCATCTAAGCAAAATTATAATATTTGAAGAAGATGGTGAAGGCTAGGGGAGAAAAGAGAGCTTAATTTTTGTCATACATACTGGAAATTGAATAAGTAATGGCTAAAAATGAAAAATCAGGAAGTAGTGATTAAAAACATGTTTAGACACATGGCACCAAGAGAATGAGCTACAGGATGTAAAAGTAGTTGCCTCCGGGGAGGAAAAGAAAAAGAAAAAAGTTGACACTGCTGTTTGGGTAACAAACCTTGTACAACTCATTAACTCAAATTATGTGCATACATAATTTTGAAAAAATAAAATTAAAACTAAAACCAAAATAATTTGGGCCTGCATAGTATAAAAAACATCCATAAAACATCAACAGTCATTTCAGAAAGTTTTCAGTCCTGCACAATGTGCTGCCCACATGCATTCGATTCTCCCACTAATCCATGGTTGGAAAAATTATCCAAAATGATTAATTCACACGATCTTTGCATCTAATGAAAAACATTTATTGTTATATAATAATGTTTAAGCTCCGCTGGTTCCATAGGACTTTCAATATTTAGTTGACCTTTGAACAACATGGATTTGAATTGTGCAGGTCCACTTATACACGAATTTTTTTCCAAACACGAATACAGTATTTACCTATTGGGAGGGCTGACTTTGTGGGCTCTGCAGGGCCAACTTCAGGACTTAAGTATGCACAAATTTGGGTATATGTGAGCAGTCCTGGAACCAATCTCTACAGTATAATGAGGGACAACTATAATAGATATTCTGGGAATTATTTCTCCAAGAATTCTAAGATAATTCTGGAAGTTATTTATTTGTGTTAACACTATAAGTTAATGTTTGTGTTTCAGTTCTTTGGCCTGTAAAATGGGGGAAAAAAGAAAGAAAGGAAAAAAGAGAGAAAAGGAAAACAGATATAGCCTAAGATTATTATTAAGAGAAAACACAAATGAGAATTCTTTGGTGCTAGGTAACAGTAAGTTTTTAAATGCTATATAAAAACAATATGTACATTATAGACCAAGAAAAGTATTTGCTGGAGCAATTCTCATTCTCTTCTGACATTTAACAGATTCATGCAATATTCTACCCAACTATCCTGAATGCCAAGCTATAACCAAAGCTTTCTTGTTTCCTAAAGAATACTTTGAGATTTGGAATACTTTTTTCTAATAATCATTCCAGCTATTTGGCTTATATTTAATGCTTTTAATTTTTACTTTGATACATAAATAACATGCATGCTGTTAAGGCTGCCTTCAAGGAAAAGGCATTACTACGTATAATCACAGATATTGCACAAAATTGAGCTTCTCTTTTGTTTGTGCATGTATAATTCAACATTTAAAATATCATGGCATTTCATGTCCCTGATTCTCCTAGCAATAATTTGTCCTTTTTATACTACATCTAAGACTTGATTCATCAACTATGAGATCATTACTATTTGGGTGCTGGCATTCTAGAATGTAAGAGTGATAAATACAATGAGCCTTGTGTTGAGAAACTCTTACAAGCACCAAGGAATGCACATAATATGAAAGAAGAGATGACCTCATGCATAAAATGTATTAGTGTGAACTGAGGTATTGAAAATTGGTATGCCTTGATGTCAAATAAAGATCTTTATCTTCCTTGACTCTTTGGATGTAAAGACTACAAGATTGAATGCTGTGGTTACAGTCATCTGACATCTAAATGTTCTCATTTTTAATACCTTGTATTCAAAGTGACTACTATAATCAAAAGAAAACACAGGAGAATCAGTAAGTTTTTTAAAGATATATTTGGTACTATTTTCAGTGGGTTTTTAAACTGTGTCTACATAATATCAGAACATTAGGATGAAAATTGAATTTGGTCTACCAGAAAGTTTTGACTATATTATACCAAAAATATAGATGAAAGATAACAAAATGTAAATCCTGAAGCTTCATAGAAAATTTATTCCTTATTCCATGTTTTTTATTTCTTCGTGTCCCTAACCCTTCTGACTCCTTAGACTCCCAACCAATAGAACTCCACTGAATCTTTTTACTTTGTAGGCTTTCTTTTTGGGGGACTTCAAAGTTTCTGAGTTAGTGATTACATTCCCACTCACCCTTAAGAAGTTTGACAAAATTCTTATTCTGTCTTTGTTTCTTCTTCTATCATTCTACTTCCCAAGATTGGTTTTGCTACTGAAATGTCTCCTTTCCTCATATCTTCCCAACTGTCTTCCCACTCAAAGAAAATACTATTTTCCTCCTCTGACTTTAGGTTAGGAAAAGAAAACCACCTAAAATAACTTAATAATTTAAGTCAACCAGCACCCTCTTTTAAGCAAAGAGGTTTCTGTAACTCAACATGTAAATCACCTAACTTGCCCCTGATTTGGGGCCTCTTATAATTTCAGCCATTTCAACTGAATCATATAATGTTAAGCTTTAGTCTCAAGTCTTCTTTGCTTAAAGGGTTGCCTTTTTTCTTTGCCTCTTAAATTCTTTATCTGGCTTTTAACTCACTGATTTTTTATTTATTTATTTATTCTTTACCCCTGGCTCCTATGCAATCCTTAGTTCCTCATTGGTCACCAATATTTTTCATTCATTAAATTGTATTATTTATTCAACAAATATGAATAAATATTTGGGCAAGGCATTATGCCAGATACAGTGAGGAATTTTTAAAAATCAAACATAGGTATCTCTAAGAATCTCACAGCATAATAAAGCATGCTCACATAAGACTAAAATAAAAAGAAGTATAAATGAACCTACCATAAGAAAGGTTCAGAAAATGTGAGTTCTGATGAGTGGGATTACCAGGATGAGAGGAAGGCTGGGGCATGAAATGAAAAAAATGTCATGCAAAAAGTGAAGATGAATGGGATTTGAAAACCCAAGACATGTGCACAGTTGTGGAGGGATAGTAGTAAAAAGAATGGTTCAGAAAGGGGAGCATTCCAGGCAGAGGAAACAACCTGAGTCATATCAGGCACAGGAAGCTGATATGAAATATTTATGTTTGTTCAGAGCTCAGACTGAAGGAAAGAAAGAGCAGTAAAAACAAGAGTAGCCACCTTCACCTTAGTTCACCCCCAGTTTTCTTGGTTTAAAACAGTTGATAAGATATTTATCTACATAAGAATCAGGGACTTTTGTCACATGAAATAAATGCTGGTAAGAGCTAGTATTTGGCCAGCATTTTAGAGTGTCTTTGTAATCTCCATGATAAATCAGGAGCTGATTAAACAGCAATGCCCTTTTCTACGGTTCCCTGGAGATGTTCAATGGTATAACACAAGCAAGAGCCAGGAAGGCTCATCACAAATGAGGAATCCATTTTCAGTTGACTCCAAATAGGAAGATTCTTCATGCTTAGTGAACTGCCAAGCCTCTTCTATCAATCTGCTCAAGCAGAATTATTTCCATGAAGTAGTGATATTGGTGCTGACATATAAAATATGGCTAAGACGTAAATGAAGGGGGTATGTGTGTGGTCAAGCATTTCGGGGAGAGGGCACAGCATGCACGGAGCCTTCATGGTAGGAAGGAGAATAGCACTTTCAAGGAAGTGAAAGTCTATGGCTGACACAAAAGGAGAGAGGGGCAGTTTGTGGCATGACGAAACAGGAGATTACAGCAGAGCCTTGGCCAGGTTAAGGCTTTTGGTCAATATCCAAAGAGCCGTGAGAAAACCACAGAAGACTTTTAAGTAAGAGAGTGACATAATCAGAACTGAACTTACCAAAATGGACTATACCTCTGACTGCAATGAGCATTATATGGTGATGTGTCCCCAGTAAGTAGAATACATGGGACCAGGAGCCAAGGGTTAAAGCAGTTCCCTTTACTATCCCTCCCAGCAACTTACTTGGGAAATGCACCACCATAACTTTAGACATTGTGGTTCCACAGCACTAATTCCCAAAGAGGTAACTCAGCAGGATTTCCATTTAACTTTGAGTTATGGCTACTATTCAGTCAAGTCAGGTCCATTGTACCAAGAGACTAACAGGTAAGGAAAGGAGTTACCATCTGACAAGCGTAATTGATCCTAATCATCAAAAGGAGATAGGACTGCCACTACACAAAGTGGATAGAGAAGAATATGTTCAGCACCAAAGTGATCCATCCACTAGGGCTTCTCTTGGTACACTCCTGCCCAATTTTGAACGGACAGGCAAATGGACTAGGTACAGCAGCTGGAGCTCTAGTTCATCCTATTCACATGCATCTTGTAAGTTTTCCCAAGAAATGATACCAATAAGAATCTTGAATCTCACCAGTTTACAGCTGAAAAAGAAAAAAAGATAAATAATCATGGAACAACTGTCACTCAATGTGGTGAACTTACCATATGAAACAAATGGATCTGAGCAGTACAAGGGATATAGATCCACCCAGGCCCTCGTTCTAGAAGAGGAGCTCATTCCCCCAGCTGACTGATTGGTTTGTTAGCTGCTGGGGCCTCACAGCTGTATTTAACTCCTGAAAGTACCAAAGGGAACCTCCTTGCCCAAGGTTTCTTTTCTTCTACTTCAGTGACAGATTAATACAGCACAGAACCTGTCCCCTCACCTCAATCCAGAACAGCTCTGATGGACCATCTCCGTTCCAGAACTCCCACTATACCTGGTAAGGCCTCTGGTGTAAATGCATCACAGTTAAGCCAGTCTCTCCTTCTTCATAGTCCTGCTCCCCCCATTTCATCATGTCTCTTCTGAAAGCTCTCTCCAGTAATCTTCCTACACACAAATCTCTGTCTAAAAGTCTGTTTCCAGAAAACCCAACATAAGATAGAAGGTTATTCCTAATAGCCATAGCTGTATGCATAATGTGTGCTGATGCTAGAAGGGAATGCATTGAGGAGTAAATGGGAGGGGAAGAAATGGAATAAAATTTGACTAAATAAAAAGAAAGAATTAGAGTACTAGCTCTAGATCTTCAATGACCTCATTTGTAAGATGGAGATTGATAACAATACTGTTCCTCAAGGATATTTTATCCTTTTGTTATGTATTGGGAGGATAATATTGCTATACCTGTTAGGATACATGTTCGTTAGTCATCATTTTACCAATTAGGACGTTGAGGTACAGAAAATTTACGATCATCCAAAACTTAGACATATTAAGGGGTAGAATCAGGACAAAAACTCAGACAAATTTGACTTAGAGTCTATGCACATATTCTCCCCACCCCCACCATTCTCTAATGCTTCTTCAGAAAATAAGAGGGATCCACCCAGTGGTGTGATGGAGCTGGATTGTATTGGCTTGCAAAGCCCATGTCCACATCTCTTTCCATGCATTGTTCATTAATGTCATATTGGTAGCTTGCAATTGGCCACGGTGGAAGTATTTACACCATGGAAATCAGTAAATGCTACAAATTAGGATTTTTTTTTTTTAGAAAGCTAGTTGTTAAACATATATCAGAACACTCCTGTAATGCCTTTAAAAGATGAGACACCTTCTCATCTATAATAGGAAGGAATAAAGAAGAGTGTAGATTCACAAAAATGAGCAGGGTCAGTGGTGGGAAATGAAAGTGATTTCTAATTTCTCTGTGTGGAAGGTGGCAAGATCATCTACTAAGAGTTGGGACACAGGCATGGTATCAGATGATTATGGGGGAGATCATTATCACTCAATATAATTCTTGCAATATTAAGGATGCATTAAATTACAGCTATTATTATCAAATATGCCTTTGATCATTTATGGTCTGACCATAATTACTAAATAGCATACAATTCCCATTACAGAGTGTTAACTTAATTATCCTCAAAAAATATTTTTCTTTTACAAGTCTAGAATTGAACAACTCCTTCCATTATTAATATTATTGAATATAAATTCCTAACCAAATGGATCCTATTTGATTGATTATTGGATTTAAGATTTTTATGCTTCAAATGGCAAAACAATAAAGTATATGCAGCCTTCCTTTGGAATTTTATCAAGGCTTGTTTTTGTCAGGTGCCCTACAAGTTACTCTTTCTCATATTTCATCTTAATGACTCTGAGAAGTGTGTTTGTGTGCATGTGTGTGTCATTTTTTCCCCATATCTCTTTTTTAAAAAAATAATTAACAGTAAAATTCTTAAAATAAAAGAGATCTTCGCATTTTATAGTGTGATAAAAAAGGAAACAGAAGAGAAGGAAAAACAGGGAAAAACTATAACTCTCTGACAAGCATATTTGGAGGGAAGAGGTGCCCCAGGGCAGAGTTGAGAAAGAATGAAGCTTAAATTTAACCCCTGGGATTGGCAGAACATTGGAAAGAGCCAAGAGATGCCACAGGCTGACTGAGAAGTGATCCAGACACTCAGTAGGCTGTGGCCAAATAATGGAGCCTTCTGAGTGCCGGGGCGGTGCCTCACCTGCATTAGCACCTGTTACAGCTGACCAGTTTTAACATTCACCAGCATATATGAATCTCTTTTTGAATTTTATGGACTCTGAAATAATCATATGACATACATGGCTTGTCAGAGAGAGTAAAAAAAAATGAAGACTTGCTAATCTATTACTATTGTAATAGTAATTTTAAAAGGAACTCACTGTTTAAAAGGAACTCATTGTTTAAAAGTTACACTGCACGTATTTGGATGAAAAATATTTTTACTTAAATATACCACTTCTAGTAAGTTTAGGGAGAGAGAGCAGCAATTCTTGGGACAGGAAAATCTTTATGTAGTTCTTAATCCTGTAACATTTTATCAATGCATTCTATAATCTTATAAGCTAAGAAGATCTTATTTTATCATGAAATAATGACTTAGCATTAATTTCATAATTGAATTCAAAGAAGAATGCAGCACTCAGAAGAAAAAATAAGCTTTGTCATCATAGGACTAGATTATCTCTAATGTTCCCTCCAGCTAACATACTTAGGTGCTTAAAATACTTTTGTCACAGAAGACAATTCCTTTAGGAAAAGGAAAGACCATACTTTGGGGATTATAGTTGCTATTTTTTATGGTTTGTTAAATAATTAGTCTGATTCACAAACAGAACACATTCTGAAAATTCAGCTTCCCATCCCATGGTATTACTGCTGCATTTCGCACTGCTCACAATACCAATTTTACAAACATTTGCTGGTGTAATGATGCAGCAAAAGCCAGGGCATAGATTTGGTGGAAAGAAATGTCAAGTATGTAAGTAAAATCAAGAGATGAAAGAGAACTAAAAGAAAATAGTCTTAAGAGACCAACAGTACAAATTTATCTAGACAACAGGTCAGTAGTATTTATGAACATTTCATCCTATGACACCCTACATTCACCTTTTATATAGTTCTTTTTCAGTATAATTGCATTCACTCATTAGGTAAGGATTTACAAGGCCCCTTCTCTGTGCCAATCACGGGGCTCTGCAGCTGCGGCACACAAATGGTCAGATAAAGAGATAACTCTAATACAATGCAATGTAGAAACACAGCGCTGCATTTCAGTACAATTCAGCTTAGATCAAAGATAGCATCATGAAGTCAAAGAACTGGTCTTGATTGGTTCCATAATCTCATATGGAAATGCGGGTAAGTACACATACTTGCTCACCCCATTCAGCTCAAATGCATGGCTTCCAAGTCTCCATCCATAATATTAATAGTAGGCAGTGTATAGCTTGATGTTTAATGTTACCAGTAATGTACCCAAAAAAAGTATGAAAAAGGAAGCATTAAAATTGACCTGATGCACCAATGCAGTCCAGAAAAGTAAAGTAGCCATGGGCAGACAGAATGCCAGTCAGGAATACGTGGGCAAAGCTAGAGACACTGAAATGTTCACGGCCTTTTTGTGAGACCAATCCATTTGTTGCACTGGCTTCCTCCTCCACTTTTTCCCCTCTCTTTATGTTCTCTTCTCCTCACTATATGAACTCCTGTGATCTTATTAAGGGGTAGGTAGGATACACTTGCATCAACTAGTCTTTGTTCTAGAGTGCTTCCAGCTAATTGCCTGCGTGATCCCTCTGTCATAAGTCCTCAGGAAAGAAGCTCAATGTGTACAATGTAAGTGCTATGTCATCCAGCCACTAAGGTTTGACCTCATGGGATTTAAGATCTACCATTGCTCATCTAACTTTAGTCAGTCAATTGGTTCACCCAACATACCCAAGGCCTGTAAGTTCAAAACAATAAACTTCTCCAAACTCAGGCCCACTGCACCTCCAAACCTCTTGCCTGCGGTCTCACCCACTTTTTCTCCCTTATTCCTACTGCTTCCTTGCACAGGCCTGCACAGCTGCATCCATTCTTACTGCTTCCCTTCTCATCCTGACCACCACGGTCAGGATGAGACTGACTCTAAACGTGCCTCCCCATGTTTGTTGAGAAGTGAAGGTGACTCAGCAAGCCTTCCAGATCCTCCCATGCCACGCTGAAGTCCCCCACCTCAGGAAAGTCCGCCTGATGGTGCCTAGACCTATCTCTTCCATCTGGCTGGAGACAACAGGTTTCATCTGGTTTCATGTCCTAACCTGGACTCTGACTATGTGACCTTGGGAAAGCTGTCAACTATCTTGTCTCCATTTCCTCATCTGCAAAACAGAGATATTTTCACTTACCTTAAGAGGCCATTCTAAGTATTAAATGAGATAAATCAAACTATTATACAAGGAAAAGTGCCTAGTTCATAGTAAGTACACAATAACTGTTCTTTTTTTTAGTATAAATAGCAATTAATTAAACACTTACTATCTTTCAGATGCTGTGTCCTGATTAACCTTTCAAAGCAGATATTAGTATGAATATTTTACTCATTAGGCAAAAAAAAGCCCTACATGGTAGAAAATTTACCAAAGATCACACACAGAATAAGAGACAGTGTTAAGACTTCCAGGTCCTTCAGCCTAAGAAGTGGTGCTTTTCTGTTTGTTTGTTTGTTTTTAATTTCAACACATTTCCCTTGGTTGTTATAGTAAAAGAGGAGAGAAATGACATTTATAGAATGCTTTTCTTCATGCAGGCCCCAAGCTGATCCCATTTTTTCTCATTAATTGGGTACTTATATGTGTAACCTAGATATCAGGTGAAGTGACTCTACCCTTTGAGAGATAAATAAGATTTTCCAGAGCTCTTTATCCTACATCTTGCAGATAGGCCAGTGTGGTTCCAAAAATGTATTTTCGAGGGAGGAGTCAAGATGGCGGATGAGAAAAGCCACTAGTCAGAGTGTCTCTGCAAAAAAGACAAATTTTAGAAGAAAGAGAAAAAAATAAACTAGCAGAGAAACATAGATCAAGTGAGGGTCAGAAGGAAGGGTGCCTGAAACTATAGGAGACTCCACAGGAAGATGTTGAGGAGGAGAACTGGAAGGAGAAAGGTCCTGAGAGGCTTGCAGACCAGCGACAAGGGTAGGTGGAGTGGTTAACTTTCCCCTCCCTTGCATTTCATACTGTTGGTGGGCTCCTGAGTGGTTGGGGAGACCTGCCGACACCAGCCCAGAGACGGCTGCCACCAGTGAGCAGTGGCCTCTTGCGGACATGGCGCTGGGTTCCCAGCCCCCTCGGGGCACCTCCCTGGGTGCAGACCCAAACCTATCGGCAGACGCCATATTGCTCCATTCCCTCCTTCTCCCTACCTGAGGGTGCCCAGAGAGAAAATTTAACCATCACATGGAGGCATCTCCAAGGAACGGGACCTTTCCTTTTGGAGCCCTACAGCAGACTGAGGGGTACTCAGACTGTGAGCTCCCTACCTGCCAGCCCTCCCAGGTGCTGCTTGCCTGGGTACTCCAGGAGAACAAGGCAAATCCCAAAGTGGAGTGAAATAGATGCAGCTTGGGCACCCTGTAGGTGTTTCAAGACCAGCACCCCTCCCCCTGGCAGGGTCAGGGATTGATCTCCAGGGCCCAGGGGACAGGCCTGCAGAACAGACCCCGTACACCCAGGTCACGATCACACTGCCCTGGGGCACAGAGGAGAGATCTGTGAAAGAGCCTACTGAGGAGCGTGTGCCTTCAGGTGCAGATCAGCATGCCTGAGTGGCGGCCCTCCTCCCAAAAGAGGGCTGTGCACCCAGCTCAGGCTACGATCTTGGGTAGGGAACCTCCCGAGCCACGTCACAGTCAGGGGAGATCCATTGGCCTGAGGTCCCACTTGCTGGCAGAGGCCTGGGAGAGGCCACGGAGAGTGGGGGAGTGGAGGGGAGCAAGACCTGCTCCAGAGTGCGGGTCTTGGACAGCCCCACCCCCCAAGCCCTGACTTTCAGCTGAGTGGAGCCATTTCAGACCCTCCCGGCAGCTTTGCACAGAAACAAAGACCAGACCTTTGACCCCTGCTAACAGCAGTTGTGGAGCCTGAGGGCAGGCTTACCCAACCCAGCCCCACCCACACTCACTCCTGGCCCTGCCCCCACTGAGGTGGAGAACAAGGACACACCTGGAAATCCCAGAGCCCCACCCATCACTCAGGGCATCAGAGGGCCTCTCTAGAGGAAAAAGAGCTAGCTACAGGACTCAAAAACAGCACGCTCCTCCCTGCAAGTGCCACCTACTGACAGGGAGGTCATCCTGCACATGTTTTCACTCATATACTGCATCTACTGATTCATCATAAAGGGTGTGGTCAAATCTCACCCACGAACACCACCTGCTGGCTCAGAGACTACACAGGGCGTGTCATTATCCAAATGAAAATCTAAAGGCAAGAAGGAACAACTGATCCAGATGGGAAGGAACCAGCAAAAGAACTCTGGAAGTATGAAGACTCAAACGGAAAGCACACCCCCAAAGAGGAACAGCTCCCCAGCAATGGACATTAACCAAACTCAGAACACTAAAACGACAGAAGAAGAATTTCAAACATGGATTGTAAGAAAACTGAATGATATGCAAGAAAAAATGGATAACCAACACAAAGAAACCACAAAAAAAATCCAGGACTTGGAAGAAAAATTCACTAAAGAAACTGAAATATTAAAGAAAAATCAACCTGATCTCCTGGAAATGAAGGACTTATTCAGGGAACTACAAAACACCGTGGAAAGCCTCAAGAACAGGGTAGATCAAACAGAAGAAAGAATCTCAGAGATTGAAGACAACTCTTTCCAATTAAATAAGTCAGTCACAGAGATCAGGGAGAAAATTAAGAGAAAAGAAATAAGCCTACAAGAAATGTGGGATTATGTGAAAAAACCGAACCTGAGGGTGATAGGGGTTCTGGAAGGTGAAGAAGAAAACACTCAGGGCTGGATAAGCTATTTGAAGAATTAATACAGGAGAATTTCCCAAGCCTTGCTAAAAATCTAGATATACAAGTACAAGAAGCTCAAAGGACCCCAGGGAGATTCAATGCAAATAGGAAGACACCACATAATGCAGTCATCAGATTGACCAAAATATCCACTAAAGAGGCCCTTCTACGAGCTGTAAGGCAAAAGAAACAAGTAACATACAAAGGAAAGCCCATCAGAATAACACCAGATTTCTCAACTGAAACCCTACAAGCAAGAAGAGACTGGGGCCCCATTCTCACTCTCCTGAAACAGAATAATGCCCAGCCTAGAATCTTGCACCCTGCTAAACTAAGTTTCATATATGAAGGAGAAATAAAGACATTCTCAGATAAGCAAAGACTGAGGGAATTCACCAAGACAAGACCAGCTCTCCAAGAAGTACTCAAAACAGAATTACACAAGGATGAGCACAATACACACTCTCGAATGTGAAACCACTCAAAAGTTAAAGATCAAAGGCTAGATTCCACAATACCTCAAGAGATAAAACAAAGCAACAAAATGCAACCCAACAGAATGAACAGTAATTCACCCCACTTATCGATTCTCTCAATAAATGTGAATGGTTTGAACTCCCCTCTTAAGAGATGTAGGCTGGCCAAATGGATTAAAAAAAAAAAAAAAGCCAAGCATCTGTTGTCTCTAGGAAATGCATTTAACCTGCAAGGATGCATTTAGACTCAAGGTAAAGGGGTGGAAATCAATATTTCAAGCAAATGGAAGCCAAAAGAAGGCTGATGTGGCAGTTTTGATTTCAGATAACTTGGTTTTTAAACCAACCAAGGTAGTGAAAGACAAAGGGGGTCACTATATAATGGTGAAGGGTACAGTTCAACAAGAAGACATAACAATTCTAAATATGTATGCACCCAACTTAGGTGCACCCAGATTCATAAAGCAAACTCTGCTTGATCTAAACAAATTGATAGACAGCAACACCATAATAGTCGGAGACTTCAACACCCCACTGACAGCACAGGACAGATCCTCCAAACAGAAAATTAACAAAGAAATAATGGACTTAAACAGAACTCTAGAACAAATGGGCTTGACTGATATTTACAGGACGTTCTACCCAAAAACCACTGAATACACGTTCTTCTCATCAGCTCATGGGACATTCTCTAAGATTGACCATATTCTAGGACATGAAGCATGTCTCAAAAAATTTTTAAAAATAGAAATCATACCATGCATCTTCTCAGATCACAGTGGAATAAAAACAGAAATCAACCCCAACAGAAACTCTCATGTCTACACAAAGTCATGGAAATTAAACAACTTTCTGCTGAATGATTCCTTCATAAACGAGGAAGTAAAGATGGAAATCAAAAGATTCTTTGAACTAAATGACAAAGGTGACACAAGTTATCAAAATCTGTGGGATACAGCCAAAGCAGTCCTGAGAGGAAAGTTTATTTCCATAAATGCCTATATCCAAAAGTCAAAAAGATCACAAATAGACAACCTAATGAAACGACTCAAAGAACTGGAAAAAGAAGAACAGACCAACCCCAAACCCAGCAGAAGAAGGGAAATTAATAAGATGAAATCAGAACTAAATGAAATTGACAACAGGGAAACTATACGGAAGATTAATAAAACAAATAGTTGGTTCTTTAAGAAAATAAACAAAATTGACACACCTTTGGCTAAACTAATGAAAAACAGAAAAGAAAAATCCCTAATAAGCTCCATCAGGAACAAAAAAGGAGAAGCCACAACTGATGCCATGGAGATTCAAGATATAATTTATGAATATTACAAAAACCTTTATGCACACAAACTGGAAAATGTGGAGGAAATGGACAAATTTTTAGAAACACACAGCCTCCCTAGGCTCACCAGGAAGAAATAGAATTCCTGAACAGACCAATATCAAGGACCAAAATTAAGACAGCAATAAAAATCATTCCAAGAAAGAAAACTCCCGAACCAGATGGTTTCACACCCAAATTTTACCACACCTACAAAGAAGAACTGGTGCCCATCCTGCAGAAATTATTCCACAACATCGAGAAGATTGGATTCCTCCTCAAGACATTTTATGAAGCCAACGTAACCTTGATACCAAAACCAGGAAAGGATGCAACAAAAAAAGGAAAACTAGAGACCAATATACCTTATGAATATAGATGCAAAAATTCTCAACAAAACTCTAGCCAACCGAATCCAGGTGCTTATTAAGAAAATAATCCATCATGACCAAGTGGGCTTCATGCCAGAGATGCAGGGGTGGTTCAACATATGCAAATCTATAAACGTAATTCACCACATAAACAGAAGCAAAAGCAAAAACCATATCATTCTCTCAATAGACACAGAAAAAGCATTTGACAAAATTCAACTCCCTTTTATGATAAGAATGCTTAACAAAATAGGCATAGATGGGGCTTACCTAAAAATTATACAAGCCATTTATGACAAACCCACAGCCAACACCATACTGAATGGGGAAAAATTGAAAGCATTCCCACTTAGAACTAGAACCAGACAATGTTGCCCACTATCTCCACTTCTGTTCAACATAGTGCTGGAAGTCCTGGCCACAGCAATCAGGCAAGAGAGTGGAATTAAAGGCATATGAATGGGAACAGAAGAGATCAAACTCTCACTATTTGCTGATGACATGATATTATATCTACAAAACCCCATGGTTCAACCAAGAGGCTCCTGGAATTGATAAATGAATTCAGTAAAGTCTCAGGATATAAAATCAATACACACAAATCAGAGGCTTTCATATATGCCAATAGCAGTCATACTGAGAACCTAATCAAAGACTCAATTCCCTTCACAATAGCAACAAAGAAAATAAAGTATCTAGGAATGTATTTAACTAAGGAGGTAAAAGACCTCTACAGGGAGAACTATGAAACATTGAGGAAGGAAATAGCAGAGGACGTAAACAGGTGGAAAACCATACCATGCTCGTGGGTTGGCAGAATCAACATTGTTAAGATGTCTATACTACCCAAAGTGATTTACAGATTCAATGCAATCACTATTAAAATACCAACATCATTCTTCACAGATGTAGAAAAATTAATTCTACGCTTCGTTTGGAACCAGAGAAGACCCCACATAGCAAAAACCATTTTAGGCAATAAAAACAAAATGGGAGGTATCAACTTACCAGACTTCAAACATTATTATAAGGCTGTAGTAATCAAAACAGCTTGATACTGGCACAAAAATAGAGCCATTGACCAGTGGAAGAGAACTGAGAACCCAGATACAAAACCATCCTCATATAGCCATCTAATCTTTGACAAAGCAGACAAAAACATACACTGGGGAAAAGAATCCTTATTCAATAAATGGTGCTGGGAAAACTGGATAGCCACATGTAGAAGACTGAACCAGGATCCACACCTTTCACCTCTCACAAAAATCAACTCACGCTGGGTAACAGACTTAAACCTGAGGAGCGAAACTGTTAGAATTCTAGAGGAAGAAGTTGGAAACACTCTTCTAGACATTGGCCTAGGCAAAGAGTTTGTGAAGAAGACCCCAAAGGCAATTACAGCAACAACCGAAATAAATAAATGGGACCTGATCAAATTAAAAAGCTTCTGCACAGCCAAAGAAACTGTCACAAGAGCAAACAGACAACCTACAGAATGGGAGAAAATTTTTGCATGCTACAAATCTGATAAAGGGCTGATAACCAGAATCTACTTAGAACTCAGGAAAATCAACAAGAAAAAATCAAACAACCCTATCAAAAAGTGGGCAAAGGACATGAACAGAAACTTTTCAAAAGAAGACAGAATAATAGCCAAAAAACATATGAAAAAAATGCTCAACATCTCTAATCATCAGGGAAATGCAAACCAAAACCACAATGAGATATCACTTATCTCCAGTGAGACTGGCCTTTATCAAAAAGTCCCAAAACAATAAATGTTGGCATGGATGCAGAGAGATAGGAACACTCATACACTGCTGGTGGGACTGCAAACTAGTGCAACCTCTGTGGAAAGCAATATGGAGATACTTTAAAGAGATCCAAGTAGAAGTACCATTCGGTCCAGCAATCCCATTACTGGGCATCTACCCAAAACATCAAATGATACTCTATAAGAAAGACACCTGCACCTGAATGTTGATAGCAGCACAATTCACAATTGCAAAGATGTGGAAACAACCCAAGTGTCCATCAATACATGAGTAGATTAATAAAATGTGGTATATGTATACCATGGAGTACTATTCAGCTTTAAGAAACAATGGTGATATAGCACCTCTTGTATACTCCTGGATAGAGCTGGAACACATTCTAGTAAGTGAAGTATCCCAAGAATGGAAAAACAAGCACCACATGTACTCACCATCAAATTGGTATTAACTGATCAACACATAAGTGCACGTAGAAGAATAACATCTATTGGATGTCGGGCAGGGGGGAGGGCGGAGGAGGGAGGGGGAGGAGGGGACGGGTATATGCATACACAAAGAGTGCAATGCGCACCATCCAAGAGATGGACATGCTTGAAACTCGGACTCGGGAGGAGTGGGGGTAAGGGCAACATACGTAACCTAAACATCTGTACTCCCATAATATGCTGAAATAAAAAAAAAATGTATTTTCTCCCGGACAATTCTGGCTTGGAGTTTCAGTGTCATGTCTTGGCTTCAACTTCTGGCTCTGGCTGAAACTTTCAATCTCACGCTTGCCTCTCCTCCCTCACCTATGTTTCTGGTCCACACTCACCCACACGTAGGCCTCCATGGTTTGCTTCTAAGTATATAAGAAGGCTGTACTTAGATTTGGAGAGATAGAGGGTGTTTAAATCACAGAAACACAGATAACTTAACACTGAATGTTCAATATCCCTGGTCTCACACACCTTTAGGCTCTTTGCCACTGGGAATTTCTCAGTTTTCCATTTTTTTGCCCAAGCTCCATCATCCTACCAAGTTGATTCCCTTTCTTCCCCTCAAAATTCTCCTAACATCTCCTTTTCTCTGAAAGTCTTTCAAATTTTTGTCCTTTTATTCCTAGCTGATTTAGAGTCACAGATTTTTTTGTCTCACTGATACAAATGTTGCCATCTACTGCCACTTCATAAGGGGATAAGTTGCAACAGTTGACAGTCCATTTGGATTTCATGTATCATTATTTTTCCACTATGATGTAGGCATTTAAGTGTACTACTAGTTCCAACTTTTTACTGGTAAATTTTGCATAAGCCTACTTCAATCTCAAACTCTTTGAGAAAATGAGCTTTGACATATTTCACTCTCTTCCCCTACAGTATATAGAATAAATTTTTGCAGATCATAGATGATATTAAGAATGTGCTATTAGCTCATCTATTAGATAATGCCAAAATACGTTGTAGAATAGTAGTGAAAAAATTATCCCTTGTATTATTCAGAGTTTCTCAGAAAAAGAGGACTAAAAGAACTGGAGATAAACCCTAATTTTATATACATATACATATGTGTGTGTGCGTGTGTGTGTGTGTGTGGGGGAGAGAGAGAGAGAGAGAGAGAGAGAGAGAGAAAGGAGATTGATTTATTATAAGGTATTGGCTCATGCAATTACGGAAGCTGAGAAGTCCCATGATCTGTTGTCTACAAACTGGAGACTCAGGAAAATCAATGGTGTAATTAGAAGTCCTGAGAGCCAAAGGGCCAATGGTGTAGATTCCACTCTGGGTTTGGGGCTGAGAACCAGGAACATATAGGATGGGAAACAATTGTTGTCCCAGCTGAAGCAGTCAGGCAGAGGCAAGTCAACCTTCCTCCACCTTTTTGTTCTATTCTGGCCCTTAGTGGATCAGATAATGCCCACCCACAGTGGGGAAGACCATGTGCTTTACCCAAACTTTAATTCAAATGCTAATCTCTTCCAGAAATCTCCTCATAGACACACTTAGAGGTGATGTTTAATCAGATAGCTGGACATCCCATGGCCCAGTCAAGTTGATGCATAAAGTTACCTTCCACATCCCTCTCTTTTTTTTAAATTTCAGAATATTACAGGGGTACAAACATTTTGATTTCATGATTTGCTTTTGTGCAGTTTGAGTCAAAGTTATGTGTGCCCATTATCAAGGTAGTGTGTATTGTACCCTTTAGGTGTAAATTTACCCATCCCCTTCCCCCCCACCTACTTGGTTTCAGTTGAGTTTTACTACCATATGTGCACGTGGGTGTTGATCAATTAGTTTCAATTTAATAGTGAGTACATGTGGTGTTTGTTTTTCCATTCTTATGCTTATCATATACCTCTCACTGAAACTCTTTTCATAGAAAAAAAACTGCACAAAACCAGGTTGTCACCAGAGGTACATTACCAAGCACAGTCTAAAGAAAGAGAAAAGTAAAATGAGAAAGAGAAAATAATGTAAATAGTACAGCGGAAGGAGGGTAAGACGGAGTAGAGAGAGACAAGGAATGAAATGGAAGTGACAGTTCCAACCTGTTGGTTTCCTACCCAACATCCATTACACTCTTCTTCCCTTTCAGCAAAATTCTAAATTTGTACAGAAATGAATACCATAGGAAACTGGGGATAAATCCTGATTATTCTAAACCAATTATTGTAATCCCAGGCCTTGCTAATTAACTATTTAGGCAGCTGTATTTGATGTCATTCTGGCCAGTAAAATGTGAGAAGAATCGTGCTGGGGATGAATCTTGCAAAGGTTTCATCACACTTAAAAAAAAAAGTGAAACACAAAGAAATGTTTAGTTTCTCTGCTTATGTTGTTATATTTAGACAAAATGACTAAACTAAGGTAGTCATCTATTTTTTGACCATTATGGTATCCAGTTTGAAGACAGCAGAGTGAAAGATGAAAAGGAAATAAGTTCTCGAATCTGTCACTGAACAACCAAAATAAAAAGCCTTGGAAGTTTTATATCTCATAACTTCTGATTACTTGAGATAAACATCATTATTTAAGGTAGTTGTGCAAAGGTTTCTATTAAATACCATTGTCAATATTTTTACTGAAACATAAAATTTTTAAACAAGATAAGGTTACACTTGTATCTGTGCTTTAATGCAGTCAAGCACAGAATAGTTCAGAATAGTCTGAACTATTTAAAATGCATCAGTTGGGGGGAGGCAAGAAGACCAGTTTAAAACATACTCATTTACTGAAGTATAATCATTGAGAGTGGGGCTGGAAAAAAGCAAATGACTAAAGTGATATCGGAAAAGTGGAATGCACAGGATGTTGGCAACTGATTAAACATAGGAAAGCAAGAAAGAGAGAAGAGACAAGGATAATAGAATTTCAGACAATGGGGTACTCAAATAAGGAAGTCAAAAGAAAAATTAATCTGCAGGATCAAAAGGAAATTTTTTTCAGATATAGGGTAGAGATACTGTGGAGAAATCCATCAGGCAGCTGAAAATATTACAATGGAGCTCCCAAGAAAGACCAGGGCAGGTGCTGATGCTCACACAGTAGTAGCAGTTGAAAACAAGGGAGTGGAGTGTGGCTAAACATCCAAAGAAAGAGTGGGGCTGGGGGTGGAGACAGGACGTGAATGTAAGAGAAGAGGTACAGAATTTGGAGGAACATTTATATTTTAAAGAAAGGACAAGGGGAAATATCAGTTAAAGATGCAGAAAAATAAGAAAACTAGGATCCTAAAATGTAATGGAAGATGAGCAAAGAGAGATTTTTACAAAGGAAAGGAAGGAAAAGAGTGGCGAACGCTCCTGGAAGTAAAGGAGATCAGCACTGTAAAATGGCGGTGGATCACAGGTTTAGGGGACCGGCGGTGCCACAGGTGAAAGTGGTTTAAGTGAAGTGGCACAAGACGAAAAGTGAATTCCGAAGAGTCAAGGAGCAAGGGGTATAAAAATGGAGAACAAACTTCAATTTTGAGATTTTTGAACTTTAAAAGGAAAAAAATTGTAAGAATCAAGGTAGATAAAAAGTTTATTCAGGCATAACAAGGACCTGAGTATTTTAGAAGGCAAAAGAAAAGTACCCAGTGGAGAGGAAAAGATGAAAGATAATTCCAGCACTCTCTATTCAACAGAGCCTGAGGTTATAATGCTATTTGTCACTGAAACGAATTACTTAAGATTTATTTTAAAATATATTAAAATATTTTAAATGTAATTTATTAAAAATTATATGCGTGTGTATGTTTACATAACACAACATACACACACACAAAAGCAACTGGTTACAGAACAGTGTTAAACACAGATCTTTCCATGCTCTGAGAACTATTGCACACTCCTAGCCAATGAGTTTTAATGTGTAAATAGTCTTAGCTACAATAACCTCCCTCTATGACATTTATTTTATATTCCAGAGGAAACAAAATGGCTGGCCCAACGTTTTGACTAATTATGGCTGACAAAACTGTGCTGGGGCTAGAATCACCACAAAGAAATCAAGAAATAAAAGCATGTTGGATGTAAACATAAAAGTTTTGCACCAGTTCCAAATGCCATCAAGGAAATGGTCAAGTTAACTGAGAGTAATGATCAGCAGACAGCTCGGTATTGAGGGCAGGCCACCAACAATTAAGAAGGGCTTCATAAAATTCACTGCAGCCAGAAAGGATCGGTAACCAGTTACATTAACTATAGCTGGGAGAAACTGTGGCTAAAGGCCACACACAATATGAAGATATGCTACCAACAGACAATTCCGGGAACAACTTCCAAAGAGACTGCACCACAAGGAATCCTTAAGGCACTGATTCAATTGTATCCTTAATTCAAGAGTGCATATCCCTGGCTAAAAGAGGTATTATAGGATGGAAAAAAAGCCCAGAGGAAGATGTGAGTATAAACAAGAGAATTATCCTTGGAAAAGACAGATTTGTCCTCCTAATTTCTCACACCAGTAAAATAGATAACAATATAGAGAAGTATATACACAGTAAAAATGAGCATATATATGCATATGTTTGGTGGAGATATATATATATCTCCACCAAAGGTCTAATAAAAAGATTTTTGGCAGCTCTATTCATAACCAAAAACCAAAATGTCCATGAAAAAAAAGAATAGATGAATTATAATATATTCATACAATGGACTATCACACACCAATTTAAAAAAAAAAAAACAAAAACTACCACTACATACAACATGGAAGAATCTCACTAACATTGTTTAGAAAAAGAAACCAGAAACAGAAAAATACTTACCATATGAGTCTATGTATGTGAAGTTTACGAACAAGCAAAACTAATCTCTGGTGATAGAAGTCAGAACAGTGGTTACCTCAGCAGAGGGCTCTGAGGAGCATGTAATTAGAAGGGGCAAAGAATAGGTTTCTGGGCTACAGAAAATATTCTATGTCTAGATGGGGATGCTGGCTATAGAGTGTGTGTGTGTGTGTGTGTGTGTGTGTGTGTGTGTATTTATTTATTTATATGTGTGTCTGTGTGTGTGTGTATTTATTTATTTATATGTGTGTGTGTGTGTGTGTGTGTGTGTATTTATTTATATGTGTGTGTGTGTGTGTGTGTGTGTGTGTGTGTGTAAAACTCCACTGGGCTATATATACATTATACTTCAATTTAGCAAGAAAGAAGAAAAGGAGGAAGGAAGGAAAGGAGGGAGGGATAGAGGGAGGGAGGGAGGGAGAAAAAAGGAAAGGAGAGAGTCAGGCAGGTGGGCAGGCTTGCTAGAGTGGATTCTGTTGCTGGCAGTAAGAAGCCCTGATTAAAACAAAAGTAAGAAATAAATAACAGTCTAATGGTATGATTAGATGTCAAGAATTTACAGTGGGCTTAAATCTGTACTTTCTCCAGCAATGGCCATCAACTCTGAGGTAACGTTAGAGGAAGAAGACTGACACTGAGAGCCCACAGTTTGCATTATAATGAGTGCACTTCTCATGTGCCTTCTCATTTACACCATACAATCACTCTGAAGAAGGTATTACTATCTACACGTGTTAGAGTAAGTGACAGGTCCAGAAAAATTACATCATTTGTCTGAGAGCAAAGAGCTAGCTAATAGTAGAGTTGAAATTTGATTCAAGTCAACCTGACTTCACTGACCATGGGTGTTCTACAATACTCTGCTTGGAGAAGTAGGAAGCCTCTGCTTGGAGACGGAAAAACAGATATCATGGAAGGCCAAAGAGCCACAGTAGTCTAGGACAAACTCTCTCCTGGGTCCAGTTCTGACAGAAGTGAAAACAACCAACCAGGAGACAAATTGGAAAATAAAATTATGTTAAATGACCAAAGACCATAAGAGGGACAGATGCAGTATGAAAGGAAGTTAAAGCTTGGAGTCTTGGAGCTGGAAGACTCAAGAATAATAAGAATATTCATGTGGTAGGCAACAGTTGAATATATGAACACTCAAAATATATTTTGTAAGCTTTTATCATTTCCATATGATGGAAATACAGCACAGACCTACCCTTAGTCACAGCTCATTGGTGATGAATCAACAGGAATATGCTGGAAATTGCAGAGTATCTTATAGCTCCACGGCAATAAGGAGCAGGACTGGTTCAGTGAACTGGAGGGTCACATGCAAGAAAATAATGTGAAATGTTAAGAATGACTTCCTAATGATATGGACAAGTAGGTCAGTCTTTCAAATTCAATTCCTTTACATTTTAATATGTAAAATCATATACGTATTTTATGTATGTTTTTTGTTGTGTTTTGCTTTTAGCTCTTCCATAATTAGGCTATCCTAAAAATGCAGTATTTGGGAAATGCTTGGTAATTGTTCTGGTTTGGCAAATACTGACCATTTCATTCTTTTAAGTTTATTACTACAAATAGAGATGTGGCTAAAATTCTATAAGCTGAGAATTAATTATTCTGAATTTTCCTCTCTCAATTTCTTCCTAATTTTCCCTTTTTCTACTATTTCCTTTTTATATGCACATAAATATGAGGAAAAAAACAAAGGAAGTGGGAAATTCCTTGGCAATGAATGTAATATTAATAGTACCAGGAAAGGGACTTGTTGACTTCCCACTATGGTTTGTGAGTCTTAATTTCAGGTTTAAGTCCTTCCTAAATTGGAATCAATATATTACATGTTCATATAATAATTGTTTTCATGTTAGGTTTGTGTATCAAAGTAATAGTCAAAGTACCAATAAACAGAACTCTCATACACTGCTCTGGTGGAGAAGTGGATTGGCACTTCCCAGCCTCATAAAATGGATACCCCCAGAAGGTATGATGATGTCAAGCCTATAGGTAATGAAGAGGCCACTGCACTGAGCTTGCACACCACATCAGAAAATAAAATCATCTGATGAGAACCCGTCAAAATTCCTGCAGTAATATTGCTGTCTTTTCTTGTATTTGAAATAAATGTTCTTCTCCAAGATGTACATTGGTATCTTCCATGAAGCAGAAGTTTCACTCCACACCTCACCTTTTTATGTTCACATACTTATTAATTTTTAGACTTGTTTCCATAATCATTACAGTAAGATTTTTATTTTATTTTTCTAGATTGCCTTCCAGAAAGAAACAGAAAAGATAAAGATTAAGAAATCAAGAAAAATGTGTTTTGTTTATACTTCTGTCTTTTAAGCAAAGCACAGGGAAACACCCATATAAATGGAGTGCACATAATTAACTGGGCCCTCCATGGCTTTGTAAGTGGAGATCTTGGAGAATGACTCACATTTTCAGGCAGACAACTCTTGCTACAATTCTAGTCTAACATTTTGAAGGCATCTTCATCAACTAGAAGCATCCAGAGATACAGAAATTACTAGAGTGCCACATTGTGGTGAGTTCAAGAACAAACATTAAAAAGCCTCTTTTTTAGTACAAATAACCAAACGAAAAAGGAGCCCCATCTATCAGATCAACTGGGTCTTTGACACTTAACATTTCTTTGTGGATGTAAATTAAAGTGAATCAAATATGTTAGTCTTTTTTCAAATGCTCAAGTATTATTTTTTTAAGCTATGGAAGAATGAAATCATCAAATATTAATAGATACCTAGAAACTCATACAGGCTTCAGTGATGGCAGAGAATGGAGATGAGAGAAAACTTTTAGACAGCTGTTTGACTTTTGACCAGCAAATTACAATTGACTAGCAAATTACTCCAGTTAGTCATTTCACTATATAAAATTCTATGTCAAGTTTTCCCCACCCTTGAACACTTCTTATGAAAAGCTTTACCTATCTACCTTTCCTGCTCCAGGTCTTAGCAGGTGACAGGAAGAAAAACCCAGGGAAGTAATTGACTCGTTCATTCTTGAGTTGGTATTCATATAAACTGCCTGAGGCCACATGGCGTCATTCCTAGTGCCGGGGTTAATTCTGAGCCTGAACTCAGGGTTTATTTCCAGGGGCTGTGGAAAGAGAACATGGAGAAGTGCTGGGAGTCCCCAAGGGTCACAATACAAAGAACAACGCTGGGTTGTCCTAGTCCAAACTAGCTCCGCCGTGGAGGCTCTGTGCTAAGGAGATACCCCTTTAACTGCCTAAATCCACCGCTTCTCAATCCCCCTCTGCGCTCAGCCCTGTGGGAGGAGTCTAACGGATACTGCGGAAACCAAGGGGAGTGACCAAATTGGTCCAATTCATATTAGAACTTCAGATCTTTCAGAAAGGCATTTTTAGCTTAGCTAAAAGAAGTTTCTGAAATATTTTAATATTAGCACATACTCAGATTCCTCAAGGGCATAACTTTGTCTCCTTCATTCTGTATCCTCAGTACTCCGCGTAGGGTCTGAAACCAAGTAGGTGCTCCTGTTGATAGAACAATTATTAAAGGCATTTTACCAAATCCCTAAATATGATATTCTGCCCAATACCACGGTCTCATTTCTTTTACAGAGTAAGATATTAATGCATATACTAGTTTAGCAAAAAGCAATATGGTTCTGATAGACTCAAAAACTTTATAGAAAGGGTTCTATTTGACCATTTTCACCTATAAAAATGACCCAAAAATGAGATTCGACTTCACAACTTAATTTGGTTTTACAGCATTTATATATTTTGCAGGCAAATCTATGTATAGTGCCTATGTATTACTATGAGGTAGATTAAGACCAGGAGCTTGTCCATTTTACAGATCAAGCCCAGAGAAGTTACATGTCTTCCCAAGGTATCCCAACACTGTGGTTAGGACCAGGGTTAAAACCAGCTCTCTTGCCTCAGTTAGCTTATTCCACCATCCTTGCCAAAAGTCCCAGAAGTAAAATAAAATTATTTTATTTTCCCCTCCTTTTCATATATGATGTTCCTCTAACAGTCATCAGATTCTCTGTATCCACCAACTTGAAAAGAATATCTGTCACTTTAAGAGCTAATGGACCAAATTGCAGTTTGAACACTGAAAATACTTATTTTAATACAGAGCAACAAAGAATGAAGCATTAAAGCCAAATCCTTATTCAAACCATTTAATAGAACAAAAGCCCCACATTCCAACAAATCTTACAATCCCCTTTACTAAAAGTTGGAGTCATATTTAAAGAGGTTACCAAGACACTCATTTTGTTATTATCTATTCACTCACTTGCTAGGATTCAAAAATTACATTATAAAAAAAATTTTCATACCTGTCCTCTGGGAAATTTTCAACTGCCCAATTTTATTTCTTGCCCATAGGCAACTGGAATTAATTTACATAAAACAGTCCTCCAAGCCATAAACCACTTAAGCATTTTTTTCCAGAAGTAATCTTGCTGTTACTGCTTTCCATAAAATATATGTGGAGATATATATACATATACATATTTTTTTTTTTCACATAGAACAATTAATCTCAACGATATCCGGTCTTTTCAGAAAGAAATTTCTGAAAGAAATTTAGTTCTTAAATAAAGATAAAAATTATTTTATCCTAAAAATCTGATTAAAGCTCACGGAAGTCTGATATAGTGAAAATAAAAATCTAAATAAAATCTTTTAGGATCAAAACTCAGATCAATCTAGAACTAATGAACATTTTGCCACATTTTATTTAAATTTTAAGTTATTTTTACTTCCCAAAGATTTAAATTAGTGATTTTTAAAACTTGAATTAATTTCCCCCAAATCTTGATTTAGAATTTTAAGCTATTTCTAAATATTGTCAAATTCTAAACTTACTAAAGTTTTCAAAATTAACTTGTCCTATGAATACTAGAAATCAAGCTTTTATATTCTGTTTTTGAAGCAAACTTGAAATAGATACAGTATTTCCTAAAAATGTCCTAAAACTCTTTATAATTTTTCCCCAAAGTCTGAAAGTACACTATGTTCTCTGTGATGCCTACATTTGCCAGGTAATACCATATCTAGAGAACAACTCTTCTTCAATGGTAGATGGTACCCTGGGGCTGTGGGTGGAAGAGCAAACAGAGGGAGAAACAAAAACATTCTCAGCCACATGCTGGCTTGATTCAGTGGACACACTTTAATAAAAGATTTGGTTCAGAACATGCACTTGAAAGAGATTTCAACTGTGAAGGAAAAGCAGCATATAAGTGCCACGGTTTCCTCTTTTCCAAAGAAAAAAAGGTGAGACTTCAGAGTGGTTGCCATGTAGGCAAAGTGGGCGGCCAAGCAACAAGGCACTTCTGTACACACTGTGACAATGCTCTAAATTCTACCATCATCTTGGGATCTGCATTGTTGCTGCAAAAGTGACTATTTCCTTACTTTGTTCTGTTTTGTTTAAAGCAGTATTCCAGTTAACATGCACTGCACAGTTCACTCAGACTGTTTCACACCGAAATCTTGCTGCTTATGCACCTCTGGGAGCGGGGCCATTTACATACAATCTACATAGCATCACCAAATTTGCAGAATTACCCCAGACGGTACAACATACTGGTGACTATGTGCACATGGAAAAGAATTTTTGATTGTCAACCAGTTTCCCACCCACTGCTTTGTAATATATGGCACTGGGGAGTTAACATGACATCCTGAGAGGGAGAAGAGGGTGCTAAATTTCTGACCTATCTCTCTCCTATTCTTGTCAGGGTCTCCCTGCCTTCAGACAAGCTAATCCCATCTCTACCTCCTTTAAGCAGACTTATACTGCCTCTTAAGTGTAGGATACCTTATAATGACTGATCGTGTGTGAGTGCATGTGTGTGTGTGTGTGTGTGTGTGTGCGTGTGTTTCATTCATTTACAAATATTTACTAAGTATCCATTATAAGTATGCTGGACACATTCTAAGCAATGGAGATACAAAAATAAAAAAGAAAGACAAGATCCCTGCTCCCACAGAGAATATATTCTAGCAGAAGGAGACAAAGAATAAGAGGAAAATAAGCAAGATAATTTTAAAGACTGTAATTAAGCCATTTAATTTACAATGAGCTATGATTTCTTGGCAATCATTTTACATACTAAAAAAAATCAAACCTACACATTTTTCATATATAATTAAATTTTTATGAATATTAAATTTAAAAATTAATAAGGCTAACATGTTGCAGTGTATGGACACTTAAACATTGGGATTTTTTATTTTGCAATCTTTCAATATACTTTGGAGCCATTAGCTGCTTTTTCTAGTCACAAACATCTTTGTAGCCTCTTAAGAAGAGCCAAGGGCTTTGGCACTGTGGTCACAGAGCTCAACGAGTAAGTGGACTGTCCTTGCAGGCTATGTAAACATCTATGTTTCATGCTGAGCTTGCCACATACCAGGGAATCTCAACCTTCTTTCTAACCCAGGGGCTCATCAGAAATTATAAGGTGATTGGTGCTTAGTAGAATAAAGAGAAGTATATGTATGGAAAGCCTCTAGTGGGAATAGATCCACTATTGAAACTGAATTGAAAGTTATAACAATATATTAATACATTTATATAGTGACATCTGTTAAAGTGGTTTTTTTTGCTTACATGTTAATCAGTGTTGAAAGGGTAAATTGCAGCATCCTGAACTGTTTCTTCAGCTAGGGAGGACCGTTCCTGATGTTGCACAGGAAATGTCATGGCTGTCATGGGACTACCAAAAGAGGAATCAATTTTCAGTTATACTTCCCACCAAAATTCAGAAAACAAAGAGGGTAGAGTCCCAGGAAGAACACAGAAGCTTTAAAATCCCACAGGTTAGTTCAGAAAGCTAACTCAGCTTTTTGGTTCTAGAATCAGACTTGTGAGTCACATACTAGCTATGAGACTCTGTACAAGTTACTCAACATCTCTGAGCCTCAGTTTGCATATCTGTAAAATGAAGACAAATTATCATATCTAATTCATGGAGCTGACTCTATGTGCATTTTGCTGTCATTATGTTTATTTAAGATGAATAATTTCTTATAGCTGATAGAAAGTATCAACTACCTACCTCCTCCTCCTGTTTCAGAAAAGTTCTTCCTGAGTTTCTGCAGTCTTGTTCAGTATCCAGTATTCCCCTGTCAAAATCAAATCTATTCAGGATTCCTCACTATTTAGAACATCTACTTTTTTATGTTTCTTGGCTCCAAAACCAATTCCATTTCTAATGTTTCCTTCGCATGCAGGCTAATTGGTGGTGAGACAGCAGGAAAGGAGGAAGACTGTGGTTTATAATGTGTTCAACTCAGGCACTAAGTGATTTTAGCTTCGTTTAAGGTCTTCTGTCTAGCTTTAAGCACTTTGTAAGACATGGCCATATGTAGCTTCTCTATCGGAATTCCAGATAGCCATGTGGGTTAATAGCCATTGGGTTTATTGCTTTACCCCATATGATCCCAGAAATTGTGGTAGTATCATGAGGTAAAATAGGCAAGTGAAATGAACATCTCTGCTGTGACTGTTTTAGAGAAAGAAATTCTCAAAATTTTGCAACTAAAAGCAAACTACATTGTTAAATATGGGTATCAGCTTTATTCCCCATTTTGATTCTTAATATTGTTAGTCAACCTCCACATTAATGAGAGTTGACCATAGTTATTCCCAAATTTAAAGAAACCAACTCTTACCAGTCTACCTGTGTTACTGAGTGAAGTGACACATGAAGACCCTCTACCCACTGTCCGGCCCAATAGCTCAGTAAGTGTTAGCTGTTAGCACAGAGAGCAGCACTGAGCAGAAAATGAAGTCTTTCGAGGACTAAAGAACAAAGTAGGTAGTTGGCATTGTGTAGAGTATATTATTTAGAAATTCTCATATTAAAATTTGGTATTTGGAGAAAATTTTGAGAAATAATGTAATCTGACAATTTTTTTCATAACTAATAATTAGAATTATGAAAAAGAAAAGAAAACAAACTTCCAAATGTGCTACTTCATTTGAATAAAACTTACATTAGAAACCCAGAAATGGCTTAAGTTTGAGAAAGACAGGAAAAAAGCGGAGTCTAATTTCTTTTACATGATGTCTTTATAGAGGAAACTGAAAATGATTATCTAAACCATCGAGATGTCAGAACCCCCCTTGGCATATGTTACTAATAATTAACAGAATTGTAACATGCATGTAGTTGTCATTCATCCTCAACTAATCCTTATAATGTATTCTTAAAGTTTTGATTGAAAAATTCTTTCAGGTTATTAAAATCGGTAGACACTTGGCCTGAATAAAAACTTCTTGATGCCTGGATGACTCTGACATCAACCAGGCAGATTTTTATCTGGCCCTACTGCAATTACTTTATACAGTCCTTCCAAACTTGTCATGCTATTTCATCTGTTCATTTTACAGATGAGGAACTGACATGTAGTAAAAGATCAACATTAGACAGGGGCCCAGTAGCAGAGCCATAATACAACCCTGGACTCATGATGGCTTCAGAGGATTCTTCCCACCTTCCCTGATTAATTCCTACATAGAGCAGCAATCCTGAACAAGTCAGGAGTGGATTTGCCTAAGGTCATGCCTGGCTCCATGAATGTCAGTCAGGCTAGAACACAAACAACTTAAAGCTATGGGGGAAGATTATGACTTTTGAGAAACAGACTGCAGAGCATCATAAATCGAACCTACCTGAAACTGGGTGTGTGCTTCCAGACAGGTCCGGGAAGCCATCCAGACATTCATGTACATTTTTTTTTGTATGCCAGCTGCTGCATGGGTATTTTGAGAAGCACTTTGAGAATTCACAGCAGGAACCTGGCTTTTGTGTTTCGAATGTGCCAGCTTTATTGCAGCTCGAACAGAAATAAAAGGGAAACAGTGTCATTACCCAGCAGGTTTTTCGGTATGGTTCCGGCCTGGTTCTCACTTTTCTAGTTCCAACATGCTTGCCTCCCCAGCCTTGTGAAAAGAATGCTATCTTAGCAGAACCTGAACCCAATATGAAACACGGTTGCAACATTTTCCTGCCATTTTTCCTGGGAAATGCTTTCATCAGAACATTTTGGTTTGCTGAGAACATGTGTACCTCTTCTTTTGAGAGAGAGAAAATTCTTTCATTTGATGACCTCAAGAGCCTTTTTACCTTCAGCTGGAGGTGGGGAGGAGGGAAATAGAACTCCATTGGATAGGTAATTGTACCTCTTAGTCACACACTTTCTTGCTGAGCTACATAATGCTTCATGAGCTTTTAACTGAGACTTATCAAAGTGTTCCCAATTGTTAGTTCAAGGTCTGTAGCCAGTTTAGAAATTGTTGAAATGTACAAAATAAATGAGAAAAAAAACAGCAGGGAAAGAAATTCTAGGTCATGCTTTTAAAAGCTGCTTGACAAAAAAAAAAAAAAAAAAAGGTTTTTTCAGAGGATGGGAACAATTTCAATGTTCAATGTTCAGTTTCTATACCAATGGTATTGTTAGATACAATACGTACATCTCTGGTGCAGATGAGTCAATGATTGAAGAGAGCTTAATTCTAGGTCCCACAATATGCAAATATATCAAACAGTATGGAATCCTGCCAAATACCAGTAATCCCGGATTGTACAGCTCAGTTAAATCTCCACGTCGCATTCTCCTTGGTAATAAGTGCGTAGGGGGAAAAAAAGGAATTTTGAGTTGAGGTAAGAGGCAGGAAATAAAGTGATGACACAGCAGGAGTATATTAAATTTTTAAGAGAGTCTTAAATTTTCTAAAAGAAACTTGAGGGAAAATACTGCAGGGCCCATAGGAAATGATATACATGAGTGAGATGATGGTGCCAGGTCCAAATGTTTTGCTGTGCTAGGGCACAGAGTCATCACTCACATTGTGTAGTGTGCACTGTGGTTTTCCCGTGAAGCAATGCGGCGTACAGTTTACCCAAACTAAAACATTTCTGTCACTCTGAATCTCTTCCCTCCAACCCTTCCAGTTGCTCAACTTTGATTAACTTCTAGTCATGTCTCCAATCTCAGCTCAAACATCATGTCCTTGGAGAAGACTCCCCTGACTCGATCTTGACGGGTTGTGTCTCTCTGCAATATACTCTCTTTCTAGCCCCAGAGAGCGCATCACAGTTGATTCATATTGGCATAAGTATAGGACTAATGGCTGTCTCCCACCATCTCCTCAGAGCTGAGCACGGTGTCCAGCTTGATAGCGGATCTTAAAAAGAGGTTGGTTAATAAACGAATAAATGTAGCAATGAATAAACAAGCAAATTAAAGGAATAGAATGGAAGCACTGGAGAGGATGCATTTCCACTGGAGGGAGAGGAAGAAGCTAACAATCTTGACTTTGTTTTCAGACACAAAAAAACCCACACTATCTTAACTTTCACAGTCTGTCCATAAAATTCAGTAAAATTATTTTATCTTTTCATTCTTTATAAACTTCTAAGGCAGGCTGCCACATTTCTACCCATCTTAACATTTAGCACAGTGTTCCTCATTAAAACACATCCATCCTATATCAAGAAATTTAAGCCGTACCTGATATGTGGGGATAGTTATTCTGTAATTGAGATTGATGGATTCCTGAGAGGGAGATGTTAGAGAAAGAACATGGCTGAGGCAAACCTGGGCCTCCAGGCTTTCTCCTGGAGTGTCTCTGCCATGAGCAGCAATAACACACAAGTCTTCATGCACTCAACACCCCAGTGAGGCACACAAGCCCTCTTCCTGGACCTGCATTAGTCCAGCTTTTTACTGGGCATTTTTTAAATGACCTCATTATTTAAGAGTAACGTCTGTAATTCCATGGTAATGGATTCATGCAAAAAATAATCATCTCCAAGGTCTTGAAGTTAGATACTAAAAACAGACTGTAAAATTGCCCTCCTTCTCTCTCTTTCACTTTACCTTTCACTCCAGCCCTCCTCACAGTCTATGACCTTTTTTAACAACAACAAAAAAAAAATCCCACATCTTTACTCCAAGTTAGAAGTCTCTGCTTCATTGCTTTGCCCAGTGAGGAAAAGCTCCAGACCCCATTCTTGACTATTCCCAGAACCATTCCTTAATTCTCTCTGCCCTCCCCTCTCCCCATCTCCCCAGCAACCCAGGGCTTAGCCATTCCCCAGGTTAGCTGCCTAGAGAGGACTGCAGTCAAAAGGAGATTGTAATGACAATTGTGGGCAATGGTCCAATATCATGAAATCCCAGTGATGCTAATAAAAACAAACATGGCTCAGCAGTGACAGTCTGCATAATGATCTAGCTCCTGAAATGGAAAATACTAATACTGGAGTATCACTCACAATGGAGGTCTGATTCAATGCTCATTTAAATGAACCGCCCACTCACTCCTTCTCCTTTGGGCCCCTTTCCAAAATCTTAAAATAAAGGACATAGTATCATAATTCTCAACTTCTTCAGACATATGTAGCCTTGCATTGTGAATAATCATATGATTTCCATGTTTCATTTAAATTATTATGTGTTAGATTCCCCCTGGCTTCCTTTTTTCCTACAGACCCTATGCAGGCATACCTCAGGGGTATTGCATATTTGGGTCCAGACCACCACGATAAAGAGAAGATCACATTAAAGCAAGTCACACAATTTTTTGGTTTCTCAGTGCACATAAAATTTATGTTTACACTGTACTGTAGCCTATTAAGTATACAATAGCATTACATCTTAAAAATGCATATACCCTAATTTAAAAATGCTTTATTGCTAAAAAAAATTGCTAACAATCATCTGAGCCTTCAGCTAGTCATAATCTCTTTGCTGGTGGGGGGTCTTGCCTACGTATTGGTGGCTGCTGACTGCTGGTGGTTGCTGAAGGCTGGTGGCTGTGACAATTTCATAAAATAAGGCAACGACAAAGTTTGCCACATTGATTGACTCTTCTTTTCATAAAAGATCTCTCATCAATAGCCTGCGGTGCTGTTGGATAGCATTTTACCCACAGTAGAACTTTTTTCTAAATTGGAGTCAATCCTTGAAAACCCTGCCATTGCTTTATCAAGTAAGTATATGTCATATTCTGAAGTCTTTGTTGTCATTTCAATAATGTTCATAACATCTTCACCCAGAGTAGATTCCACCTCAAAAAGCCACTTTCTTTGCTCATCCATAAGAAGCAACTCCTCATCCATTAAAGTTTTATCATGAGACTGCAGCAATTCAATCACATCTTCAGGCTCCACTTATAATTCTATTACTCTTGTTATTTCCACCATGTCTGCCGTAACTTCCTCTTCTGAAGTCTTAAACCCCTCAAAGTCATCCCGGAGGGCTGGAATCAACTCCTTCCAAACACCTATTAATGTTCATATTTTGACCTCCTCCCATGAATCAAAAATGTTATGAATTGCACCTAAAATAGCGAATCCATTATAGAAGGTTTTCAGTTTACTTCACCCAGATCTCTCAGAGGAATCACTATCTATGGCAGCTATAGTCTTATGAAGTGCATTTCTTAAATAATAAGCCTTGAAAGTTGAAATTACTCCTTGATCAATGGGCTGCAGAATGGATGTTGTGTTAGAAGGCATGAAAACAACATTAATCTCCTTGTATGTCTCCATTAGAGCTCTTGAGTGATCGGGTACACTGTCAATGAGCAGCAGTATTTTGAAAGGAATCTTTTTACCTGAGCAGTAGGTCTCAACAGTGGGATTACAATATTCACTAACCATTCTGTAAATAGATGTACTGTCATCCAGGCTTTGTTGTTTCATTTACAGATCACAGGCAGAGTAGATTTAGCATAATTCTTAAGGGCTCTAGAATTTTTAGAATGGTAAACGAGCATTGGTTTCAACTTAAAGTTACCAAGTACATTAGACCCTAACAAGAGAATCAGCCTATCTTTTGAAGCTTTGAAGTCAAGCATTGACTTCTCTTTAGCTACATAAGTCCTAGACAGTATCTTCTTCCAACATAAGGCTGTTTTATCTACATTGAAAATCTATCATTTAGTATAGTTCACTAATCATCTCAGCTAGATCTTCTGGAAAACTTGCTGCAGCTTCTCCATCAGCACTTGCTACTTCACCTTGCACTTTTATGTTCTTTCCTGAAATCCCATGAACCAACCTCTGCTAGTGTCATTTTTTTTCTTCTGCGGCTTCCTCATCTTTCTCAGCCTGCATAGAATTGGACAGTGTTAGGGCCTTGCTCTGGATTAGGCTTTGACGTAAGGGAATGTTGTGACTTATTTGATCTTCTATCCGGATCATTAAAACTTTCTTCATATCAGCAATAAGTCTGTTTCAGTTTCTTATCATTCATGTGTCCACTGGTGTAGCACTTTTAATTTCCTTCAAGAAATTTTCCTTTGCATTCACCACTTATGTAACTGGCACAAGAGGCCTAGCTTTTGGCCTGTCTCAGCTTTTGACGTGCCTTCCTCACTAAGTTCAATCATCTCTAGCTTTTGTTAAAGTAAGAGACAAGTGAAAGTTCCTTTCACTTGAACACTTACAGGCCATTTTAGGGTTATTAACTGAACTGATTTCAATATTGTTTTATCTCAGGGAATAGGGAGGCTTAGGAGAAGAAGAGAGATGGGGAACGGCCAGTCGATGGAGCAGTCGGTAAACACAAAACATCTGTCGATTAAGTTCACCATCGTATACGGCCATGGTTCATGATACTCCAAAGCAATTATAACAGCAATATGAAAGATGACTGATCACAGAATACATAACAGTTATAATAATAATTAAAACGTTTGAAATATTTCAAGAACTACCAAAATGTGACACAGAGACATGAAGTGAGCACATGCTGTTGAAAAAACAGCACCAACGGACTTGCTCTATGCAGGGTTTCCATTTGTAAAAAACACAATATATATGCAAAACACAACAAAATGAAGCTCAATAAAACACGGTATGCCTGTCATTGTCACATGTGTTCCAAAGCCCTATTTAAACTATTCATAGTTACAGTAATCTAAAATATTTTTAGAATCTCAAGAAAATTTGATTCATTCTCTGCATTCTAGAATCACAATTATACCTAGAATTATCTTAAATATTATCTGGAAATTTTATTTACAATACTTACTTGCTCATTTATCTAACAGTTTTTTCAGTGGAAAAAATATTCAATCCTAGAAGTCATTAAAGCCCCAAGTTTGAGTTCTAATTTGGTTGACTATATGACTTTTGAAATAGTACTTAATATTAATATCTCAGTAACTAAGTTTTATACTCTGAATAAAGGGCTTAGACCAATGCATCTTAAAGGTCCCTTCCAGTTTTAATATTTAAGATTTAATATTCAGTATTTAAGATTTAATAATTATAATAATTTACATTAATGAGTACCAGGCATTCTGTTTAGAACCTAACATACTTTACCTCACTCAATATTCCTAAAGCTCTATAAAATAAGTACTATTATTGTTGACCTTTACAAATGAGAAAACTGAGGCACAGAGAGGTTACATAACTTTTCTGAGATTATTCAATAGAAAACAATGGAGCTGGAACAAAAATCTATGTGTGACTTAAACTACTCTGATTAACATTTAAATCAGAGGTCAAGGGAGTAGAGATAACAAATAACTCCAAAAGTTAAATTCAGTCACTTCAGAAAATCTCAGCATGCTTGGTGGCGACTCTAGTTATAAATTATCAATTACTGAAAAACTGAGAAAGACTGTTTTATATCTCTAGCTATCTATGGCACCTAAACTATATTCTATCAGCACATCTCCTCACAGACTCTCCCTCACCACACCTAAATACAAAGGCTCACACATGCACATACACACACACACACACACACACACACACAGAGCACACACAATGCTGGAAGAAGGATATGTACCTATTAGAAGTCTATCTTAAACCACACAATGATATTTTATATGGCAATCCTCATTTAATAAGATTAGTTTGTTTGCCAAGCACCACATGTACTCACCATCAAATTGGTATTAACTGATCAACACTTAAGTGCACATATAGTAATATCATTCACTGGTGTTGGGCAGATAGGAGGGGGGAGGAGGGAAGGGTATATTCACACCTAATGGGTGTGGTGTGCACCGTCTGGGGGATGGATACGCTTGAAGCTCTGACTAGGGTGGGGCAAAGGCAATATATATAACCTAAACATTTGTGTCCCTGTAATATGCTGAAATTTTAAAAAAATTAAAAGAAAAAGATTAGTTTGTTTGAAATTGAATTTTTATAAAGATAATAGAGCTTTTCATTTTATTTCCACAAAAATACCTACACAGAGAGTCACACACATGCAAATTAGTTGGCCCCAAACTCTATAACCCACTTTTTTATTACCAAAACATTTTTTTAAATTATTTTTGCTTAAGACAATAATGGAGGAGAAACAAAAAGGTATTCAATCTGATAAAATCAATTCAATGGGATATTGAGCTAAAATTTGGATGATCCTTATTTTTATTCCTGGCTCATCAATTTTGAAAGCAGTGTCCATAACCTACAGGAGTGTTGCAAATACAACACACTCAAAAAATTTTCAGCATTTTACTTCCTTCATAAAACTGAAAAAATGTGGGCAAAATAATGTGCCTAAATTCTCAGTCACTAGGATAAGCACTAACCTAGCCATTAGTTAGAAAGCATATTTTTATTATTTTGTGGTAGTAATCCCTACCTATTCCCATTTTATTTAACCTATTCCCATTTTATTTAAGTAGTTCCAGATTTAATTAAAGAAAAATAAAGAATATTTGGGATTTTAGTGGAATGATAAATTTAGTTGTCCCTTTGGCAAATATATGAGTAATTAATAGAGGATTATATACCCAAATAGTAATAGAAATGGATTATAGAAACATATACATACATATATAGAAACATATAGATATATAAATCAAATAAAGCATATAAAACACTTTTGATTGAGAATTTGTCATACTTCTAGAGGATAATACTTTCTAAGTTTAAAAGTCATGCAAAAAATTCAGAAAATAAAAGCTGGAGAATGCTTCCTTCAAAACAGTGTGCTAGATAGTTTGAACCAGCCCTCCTACTGAGAACAACTAGAAAAACTGGATAAAATACAAAAACATGTACTTGAAAGCATGGGAAAGTTAAATAATCATGAAGAAGTACCTTCTCAAGATTCAGGAAGAAGGTGAAATTCAGAGTTAAGCCTATCATTTGCAGCCACCTTTGTTCTTGCTGATGGGAGCAGCTGAAAGACTGAGAGCAGTATCTTTGAAACTCTCGCAAGGTTAGGAAGCAAAAGTTGAAGTATAATAGTGAAGAATGAAGGTCCTTATAGAACACTACCCTTTAGGTGGGAATCCTGAAGAGCTGTACCCTAATAGTAATAATGAACCAGAGATAAATCAATGGGCATAAACTACAGACCAGCTTTGTATTATTCAGATAGCTCAGAAAATCTTATTTCTTGAAATTGAACTTTAAGAATCTGGGATTTCTTCGTAGATGATTTGGCAGTAGATTAGATTTGGATAAAAACTGGAAGATAGCTCAGAAGAAAATATATAGAATTAAGCAAAAAATGGAAAATGTAGAAAAGTGTTTAAGGGACATAGAGAGTATAGTAAAAACATTTTACATACCGTAATTGGAGTTCCCAAAGGAAAGTAAAAAAATGAATGGTTTAAAAACTGTATTTGGAATTACAGTTGTGAGGAATGAGTTCTGGTGTTCTTCCACGCTATACGGTGAATATAGTTAACTATAATTTATTGCACATTTTCAGAAAGCTGAAATAGAGAATTTTGAATGTTCACAACCCAAAGAAATGATAAATGTTTGGAGTAATAGATATACTAATTACCTTGATTGGATCACTATACATTATACACATGTATCAAAATATCCCTCTATACCTCATAAATACATACATTTATTACATGTCAATCAAAAAGATAAAGGGAACAAAAGAAACTATATTCAGAGATAATACCTAAGAATGTTTAAAACTAATGAAACTGATCCACAGATTAAAGATCAATACATTACAAAATTGGATAAATAAAAATGAAATTCTCATCTAGATACACCATAATAAAACCAATAATAACAAAAGACAAGGAAGAATTCTTAAAATAGTGGCAGTAGGAGAATTCTAAGATGGCTCCCAAGATTTCTACCTTTTTGTAAACACACCCTGTCTAATCCCTTACCGTTGACTGAGACTTGTGAATATACTGGGATAGTCCCCCCTTGATTAGGTTACATCGGGTGGCAAAGGTGATGGGATAGCTACTGCTGTGATGACATTGGATTTTATAAGACTCACTAGTAGCTGGCTGGAGAGAGATTCTTCCACTGAACTTGAAGAAGTGAACTGCCATGTTGTGAGATGGCCACATGGCTAGGACCTGGTGGCCTCTAGGAGCTGAGAACAATACACAGCCAATAGCCAGCACACACACACAGGGATCTCAATCCTACAACTGCAAGGAATGAACCCTGCAAATAACTTAAATTACCATGGAAGAGAATCCTGAGGCTCAGATAAGATCACAGCCCTGGCTAACATACTGATTGCAGCCTTGTGAGATATGGAGCAGAAGACTCAGGTAACCCTGGTATAACTAGTGCTTCATTGTTATGTATTGTATTATGAATTTTCCCAGCTAATCTTCTGTTTTTTTCAATGTAAACTTTAGAGTAAACACGTTGTATTTTTATTGGGTTAATATTACACATATAGATTAATTTATATAGTATTGGTATCTTTATATAGTATTGGTATCTTTATATAGTATTGGTATCTTTATAATTTATATAGTATTGCTATCTTTATACACCTTGAGAACAAGCTGTGTATCATTATATTTGGTCAAATTATCTTGGACTCTCAAAAGCAATGCAAAGCTTTTTCACATAGATTTTTTGAAGTTTTATAAGGTTTATTCATAGATTTTTTTAGTTATAGTAAATATCATTTCATTATGTTTTGTGTTTTTGTATGTTGTACTATTGATTTTTGCACATTAATATTGTAGTCAGCTACTTTAATTTCTTACCTACTGCTTCTATTATTTTATTGTTGATTACTTGGGTTTTCTATGTACGTAGTCAAGTCATCTCCAAATAATTGTCATTTGCCTTTTTCCTTCCAATTTTTATATTTCAACTTTTTCTCATTTAATTGCATTAGTTATGATACCATGGCTCTGATATTTCACCATTAAGCACAGTATTTCAGGCTTAATTTTCAGTTTCTTTATAATGTAGCTAACATTAATAATAATAATTAATAATTGAATGCTTAGTATGTTCAGTGCTCTTTCCATATAGTGATTGAATTAATCCTCACGTTAACTTTCTAAGGATATTCTATTATCTCCATTTTACAGATCAAGAAACTAAGTCACAGACAGGTGATGCAAAATGTTCAAGGTCACACATTCTCCTTCTGTAACTAGCATCGTACTAGCCACAACAGTGTAGTTATCATTTCGTCTGTCTTCTCACCATACTGTACCCTTTGAGGGTTGGAGTTCTTAAGACAAAGCCTGGAACACATTAGCCATTTAGTAAATGCTTGGAGAAAGAAAGAAGGAGCTGGTTTCTGAGAAAACAACAAGTAAGTTCAGTTTGGGATATGACAAAAGTGAGTTACCTGCAGAAACATCTTGGCTAAAGCTAATATTTGGAGCCACTAACCTCTAACAGGCTTTGAAGTCATGAGAGTGGTCGAGAGCACACATGGAGGACATGTGGAATAAGTGAAAAAGAAAGTCAGGAAGGTACACAACACCGTGATATTTCCTGCCAGTACTAAACAATGTTCTTAGGAAACTGGGAGGATAATTTCCTGCCAACTCATTTTTGAATAGATTTCCCCAAGAAAAAAAAAAAGTGTGTGTGTGTGTGTGTGTGCGTGTGTGTGTGTGTGTGTGTGTATTCTAGTCTAATGAAGAAATTGTCCGTAAAAGAAACTCTTTCTCAGGTGTCCACAGGTACACTCTATTACCTTAGTCTTTACTTTAGGGATCCCTATTGCTTTGTCCACTGTTGGTATCACTTAAACTATATCCAATGGGCTTGCCTATTGCTTTATTTCCTACTGTATTATCTAAATTTGCTCACAATGTCTTTAGTACTTCTTTTTTGGCACAGATGACCAGTTCATACCTTGAAACCACCGAGTCATTAAAATAAAGTAAAACATGACAGAATATGGCATGCAAAAGAGTTGCATGCTCACTGATAGGACCAATTTAATAAGAGCAACCAATGCAAAGTATTAATACAAATGATATGTCAGGACTGAAAAGTCAAGCAGATTAAACATATAAGGAAGCCAGGAGAGATGACAGAGCAAACCGGCAAACCAAGGGTTCCAGTATCCTGTATGGATTTCTGCTTCTCCCTGTCAACACTAAATTCCAGCACCATAACTTCCCCAGAATTCCCAGAAAATATGTTAGTACAGATCTGGGTTTAAACACAGAATAGCGTTAAGAAAATTCCAATGTCGCCGGGCGCGGTGGCTCACGCCTGTAATCCTAGCACTCTGGGAGGCCGAGGCGGGCGGATCGTTCTGAGCTCAGGAGTTCGAGACCAGCCTGAGCAAGAGCGAGACCCCGTCTCTACCAAAAATACAAAGAAATTAATTGGACAGCTAAAAATATATATAGAAAAAAAATTAGCCGGGCATGGTGGCGCGTGCCTGTAGTCCCAGCTACTCGGGAGGCTGAGACAGTAGGATTGCTCAAGCCCAGGAGTTTGAGGTTGCTGTGAGCTAGGCTGACGCCACGGCACTCGCCCCAGGCAAGAGAGTGAGACTCTGTCTCAAAAAAAAAAAAAAGAAAAAAGAAAAAAAAAAAGAAAATTCCAATGTATAAAAGATGATTGAAAAAAAAAATCCATAATGGATGACTGCCTTCTCCATTTGTATTCATAATACCGTCTTGTTTGTTTAGTAGGGTTTTTTTAGGGGGCAGGTGCTCAAAATGACTGAAACCCAAATTAAGACTGGGTTAAGCAATTAGAAAAAAATTTATGTTACCTGAGGGAAGTCTAGAGGTTGACTCAGTAGCCTGGTGATGCTAACAAGGATGCAGGCTTTTTGTATTTTTCGGCTCTGCTGGCCTTTCTTTTCCCTGCTCTCTGACACAAGTCCACCCTGTGGTCTTGGCTAGTGGCCAGCAGCAACTGGGCAATGGGTTTCCTTAATCACATATAGCAGGAAAAAAAGACCAGAGAATGTAAGATTCTCGTTCTGTAGAATTGGGCAAACCTGAGACACATGCACCAATAAAAGTTATTATGTAAATTTTACATGCTGATCCTCATTTAAACTCATTTAAACTAAACAAGATCAGTCCTAGGGTTTTGGATGGAAAAGATACATGACAAAAGAGTTTCCCTGAGAAAGGCAAAAGGGGAAATTTGATGCAAAAGAGAAAACAGGTGATGTTCTCTACATCCTATCAGAAGGGAACTTAATAATGAGCAGTTTGCTGTGATTTTCCAATCCAGTATATACTATCAGTTCATTGTTATATAAAGTATTTTAATTGTATTAAAATGTCATAGTGCATTTGAATTTTTTTATGAAAATACTAGTTTTTGTTTAAAATAGAGCTGAGCTTGATTCCATTACATTTTAGAGCCATTTTTGGCCAGAAAAAAAAGTACTACCAATTTTCTAATAAGGCTTAACATGAAATCCAACAAGGATCCAGCAATTATATAATATGGGATACACCCACACTCCTGCATTATAAAAGTAAAAAAAAAAAAAAAAAAGGTAGGAAATCTTTAGAATGTTCGCTGTTTTCTGTCAATAAATGGCATGTTTAGTTAATTAAAACTTTCTTGTTAATACTTAATTAGCACCTATGCCGTTTATTAACAGTTTTCAAAATTATGTCAGCACAGGAACATTTTTTGCAAATGAAACCATGCGTGAAATGCTGGCATATAAAACAAATAAGAAATGGAATTGCTCTTGCTGAAGCAGGAGTTCCACCTACTTTGTATGTTCCTCGTTTTGACACCGTTCTGCCCACCATGGGCGAAATGTAGGGGGTTCCTAAAACCATTTGAAAACAATTGCCCTTATTATTGCCAAATATTATAGAACTAGCCAAAAATAGAGGACTGTTGGAATTAAAATGATGTTGCCCATAGTACTAACCTTTCTATGATACTCAGATTCACAACCTTCCTAACATTAATTTACATTTTATTATTAAAGATATAGAAATACTGATCAGTAGAGAATTCTATTTAATAGAATATTATATGATTAGCAAAAGAATGCTGCACTGTGATCCAAATATAACCTAGAAAACAATGATTTTGTTGGAGTATATGATAAACAAATATGAATAAATAGTGTGGAAAATACTGATTCTCTTGCAGATGCATCACTATAAATTCCTTTGTATGGGAGCTTTCTTATTTCATCTTACCAGTTATGTATTACATATCATTTTCTTTCTAGTTTGATTATAATTTTGCTCATATACTTGCTGTTATCAATCAATATAAAACAGTATAATGCATTATAAGTAAACATGCCTGTGTACAGTCAGTGCTATAAGAAATTTCAAATAAGCCATTTGTTGGAATCACCAAAACTCTGTTGACATGATTAAGAGTTTAGTTTAATGTGTGTATATTATTGGGGGCGGGGAGGAGCTGGGATGGCCTTTCATGATTTAAGGGGAAAAAGTGAGGACTTTGCCACCTTCTACTCCAACCCAGTGGCTAGTCATTGGATCTAGCTGTCCACAGGGATGGGGGTGGTGCATAACCCTGGGTAAGACAGCTGCCTTCTGCTGAGAACATTCCTGTGGAGGGCTAGCCCTGAGCCGCAACATCCAGCCTTCCCCACGGCTGCAGAATGATTGTCTCGGTTCTTAAGGAAGGTCAGTGATGCACCACAGTATCAAATTCTGACTCCAACTCTTTCCTCTAAGAAGTGGTCTTTAAAGATAAATAATTAGCATTTATTCTGCCTTTTTCAAATAAACTGACCAACTAACCTCATATCATTAAAGGATGAGAAGTTCCGTAAAAAAGAATCCCAGCTAACAAATGCAACAGGAATGAGAGAGTTGGAAAATTAGCATTTTGCACCCCTAAGTAAAAAATATGATTCATACAATGGTCATTAATAGAAGCCAAAATTATGAAGGAAAATGCTGCAAGAATTCTAGTGAAATGATGAGTTTCATCTCCTGAATTTATGAATTAATTTTACCATCAAAACAGTATGGAAGTTTATCAAAAATAACAAAAATAAAACTGTCATATGATCCAGCATCCCACTGCTGAGTACATATACAAAAGAGAGTAAATCAATATATTGAAGAGGTATCTGCACTCCCACGTTTACTGCGGCACTATTCACTATAGCCAAGATATGAAACGTCCATCAACAGATGAATGGATAAAGAAATTGTGGAATATACACCCAGTGGAATATAATTCAGCCATAAAAAAGAATGAAATCCTGACAGTTACAACAACATGGATGGAACTGGAGAACATTATGTTAAGTGCATAAGTAAGCCAAGCACAGAAAGACAAATTTCACATGTTCTCAGTCGCATGGAAAGCTAAAAAAAATTAATCTCATGGAGGTGTGGAGTAGAATGATAGATACCAAAGACTGGGAAGGGTAATGGGGGAAGGTGGAAGATGAAGAGGGTTTGGTTAACAGGTACAAAAATACAGTTAGATAGAAGGAATAAGATCTAGTGTTTGGTAACATAATAGGGCAACTATATTTAACCATAATTTATTACATATTTCAAAATAACTAGAGAAGTGGAATGGATTTGGAATGTTCCCAACACAAAGAAATGGTAAATGTTTGAGGTGGAATGGATATCCCAATAACCCTAATTTGATCATTACACACAACATGATTGTTTCAAAATATCACATGTGCCCCATAAAAATATACAACTATTATATATCAATAAAAATTAAAAATTTTAAAGTGGGATATTATCTGCTTCCTAAGTTGGGCACTATGAAATACACAGTGATGTTTATAAAGTATTTTGGACTAAAAAAAAATTAGAACCTGATTTTAGATATAACCAAGTCTACACAATAAAAGAAACAAATAAAACTATACCACAAAGAAGGAACAATCAAATCCAGGAAGCAGGACCTCATATAGATCAATGGATCTGATTTCTCCAATACACCAAGAGCTCGATAGGGGAGGGAGCTGACAAGAAGAGAGGAAGGGACAGATTTAAAAGAAACAACAACCATAAAATGTGGGAACTACCTTGTTTAGATTTTGATTTAAGTGAACTGCAACAAGACACTTTTAAGAAAATCAACAAAAGTTGAACATGGAGTTAAATAATATTAGATAATTATTTGTTAATTTTATTAAATATGATATTGTCATTGTGGCTGTATTAGAAAATGATCTTAATTTTTTGGGAAATGCATGCTAAACTATACAGGGGTAAAATGACATAACGTTTGTATTTATTTTCAATCACTCCAGGCAAAAACAAGAAAAGGTGGGGTGGTGTGGGGTGATGGGGTGGTGTGGGGTGACGGGGTGGGGAAGAAAGACAGCTGAATGTTAACAATCATTAAAGCTGTAGAAGAGATACAGGAGTACACTGTACTATTCACTCTACTTTTTTGTATGTTTGAAAAATTTTATAATAAACTCTTAAAGAAAAATTATTTTCCAAGTTTTGAAATATTTTTCTTTCCCATTCTGGGAAAGAATGGCAACGTTGAAGACTTTAGTTTATAATGTGTACAGAATGGTTCAATTATAAATATAAAATACACCTCTGAATTTTTTTGTAATTAAATATAAAGTATGTAGCAATTTAGAACTTTCATTATCTGAAAGGAAAAGAATGCTCATTATTTCTTCCTTAATGCTTGTCTACCATTCAGTGATAAATCATGTTGTGTAAACACAAAGCAAATGATGGAAGAATATATTTTCTTTAATGTAATAAAATATCATTATTTTGTTTGTGAAGAAGGGATTGTATCTCAGACTTCTTGCTCCAAGGTGACACTGTCCAACATCATTAAAATTCTAGCCCAATCTACTTAACTGAAACTCCCATTAAAATATGCAGAGAAAACTTCTATTTTCATAATTCATATATTGCATATCAATTTCCAAGAATGGATCTTCTGACTATCTATTTGTATTGGTTTTTACAAATCTAGAGACACGATCAAATTGTAGACTGAGATTAGTATGTGTTTGAATACCTTGGTTGAATTTTTAGATAGGATGCCATAGTGTTGACTAAAAAACATCACTGATGTCAAATTTGGAGAGAGAGAATGGAAGATGAAGAGTACCGAGTGTCATTGGATCCACACGTTTGAGCAGAAGGAAAGTGTCACTACTTTTGGCATGTCACTCAGGGTTCATGAGCCTTTAGACAGAGTACGCTCTTCCATTATTAAGTTGTTAGCTTAATGGAGATAAACTGATATTCTCCTTCCCAAACCAGGGGTATTTTCTAACATCCCATTTCTTGCTATGTTTTGATGCAGTTTATACCCTTGAGCAAACACTAGCTGTAACTTGAAGCATACACCTTTTCCTCAGCTTTGAATTTATGGCTTCTATTCATAATCATATAACTTTTGATGGTCACATAGTTATAATAAATGAGGTTTTATAGGATAGATTTTAATGATTTGGGGGTTACAGACTCCATTGAGTATTTGTATCAGTCAGAGCCTAGTTGTAAGCAACAAAAATCAATTCTGCCCAATTTAAGCAAAACTTCAATTCATTAAAAGGATGTTGGGTAGTTCATAGAATTGTTGGGCATGGTGAATAATCAGCTTTGGGGTTAGGCAAGCAGGAAATATGTCCAAAATCTCTCTGCAGAATCAATGTCAGTGAGAACACCCCTGCTGCCATCTCTGAGTATCCGTGCTGAGGCTTTACCGCTTGAACCACTATCACTGGGCACTGGGACAGGACTGCTGTCCTTGTGACCTCAGGACTCATTCTTCCTGTGACTGCCACCACCGTCGGAGAGTTCCCCACATACTCTGCATGTTTAGGTCTCTAGTTCCCAATTAGAGTTCAGGAACACTGATAAAGTAAGGGACAAGTGTTGACACTCTAGCTGCAAGGATCATGGAAAAGCAGTTGGCATTTTCACCTTCCACAGTGGGAGATGAACAAGACTCATATGAAAGGGCTGTCAGACGCCAGGCCAATAAAGGAGGAAAAAAGGAGATATGTGTGTGTGTGTGTGTGTGTGTGTGTGTGTGTGTGTGTGTGTGTGTATTCAATACAAAATCTCTAATGGATGTTAGATTCTTCCCAGAAAAAAAATACACACACACACACACACACACACACACACACACACACAAATTTTTCATGTATTTTTGAGTGAGTTTCTTGGACTTTCAAGACCCATTCATTGGACGGCTAGAGAGAAAATAGGTCTTGATGGTGGTGGTAGTTGCTGCTGAGAAAATAAATCCTGGTATGCAGTACAAAGCTTATAGAAAATTAGTTCTAATTTAGTTCTCTTTTTCTAAATCAAATATTTAAACTTGATATTTATATACCAGGTTGAGTTTTAGGTGAAAAGCATGGCCATGGATGTGTGAAGAATTTCTATAAATAACCTTTTTCTCTTACGGGTTTATGTTCATAAAAATTGTCAATTATCATCGTGTTAATAAAAGGACATTTTTATTATTATCCATGTATCTGTAATATTAATCAAGGCCCCATACATCCTGTCTTTAGCTGTGAGTCATATATCTGTGTGTGTATATATGCAATCCAGCCATCCAAACTAATTTCAGGTAAATTTTGATATTTTAGTCTCATCTCTCAAGAAATATTAAGGAAGATCTAATTCGCACTCTATGGCAATACTTGCCTCCTCTCCTCTCCTTCCTTTCCTCAGTCTCTGATAGCCTCTAAATTCTCTGGAGTTGTGATGTCCAATAAAGTAGCCACTAGCCACATGTAGCTATTTCAGTTCAAATTAATTAAAATGAAATGAAATTTCAAATTCCTCAGTCACATTGGCCACAGTTGAGTGCTCAGTAGCCACGTGCAGCCAGTGGCTGCCTTATTGGGCAGTGCAGACATAGAACAAGTGTGCACCTGCAGACCTCAACAAACCACCAAACCGTTCTGACACCCACCTATGCTGTGGCCTTGTCACCCCAGCTTCCCCAGCTCTTAAAATGAAATAGTGTGCACTCTGCTTCAGCCCTCCCCCTTTTTCTTCCACGTCTCAGTTCGGTTCCTTCTCTAGCATTTTTTTCTCATTTTACATCACTAATGGACCCAGACACTGAGCTGAGAAAGACAGAAAGTGCTCTAAGAGAGATGGAAGCATGGAGTCAGGCGGGGAACATTTACATGTTTATATCTCTCTTCATGATCACATCAGCAATATCAATTACTATTGCTTACTAACTGCCTTCTGATGCACCCAGTATTTTTACCTAATATATTAATATTACTTCTAATGCCCATAACAACCCTTATGGGGAATTGCTTCAATTTTATTTTAAAAACAAAAAAACTGAAGTTCTGAGAACCTAAATCTTTTACCCACAGTCCTACAGCTAGCAGGGGTTGAGGCCAGAGGCAGATACAGTATTTCTTAACCACAAGGCCCCTGCTCTCTCTGCTCCACCACTGTGAAAAGCAGTACTATAGCTCTCCAAAGATTTAATAGTGGACATTCCCATGGCAACATAAACAGATAAGGGCAAAATTCCCAAAAGTTCTCCCTTAGCTACACTAAATGAGAAGTCTCTGCCACAGATACATTTTTGGATAAACTCTTTGAGCAAAGAAAAACCTACTTGATTTTGTCTCTAACATAGTCTGGACACGGGCATTTTAAAGTTTCAAAATTCATTATAAAAACAACTAAGAAATGCTTTCCATTTTGAATTTCAGCAATACTTTCCAACTCTTCTTAGTTTGGCCTTTAAAATAAGTTTAAAATGTATAATCAAATAAGCAGATGGAAAAATGCCAGTTTTACCCCTCATTACTGGTAGTCTATGCAAAACCATCTGATTTTAATCTTCCCACTTGATTTGCCTCATGTTTTAAAAATTCATCCAGCTAGTGAAGAATAAATGCAAAACAAGTACAGTGTTATATTCTAGGGCTTGCCAGAAATTCAAATGCAGACATTACCAGTTTGCTATAAAAATCAGTGTAAGAAATGTTTTAATTCCACAAGCAGAAAAGCACAAATGCCCTTAAAATTCCTTTAAAAAAAAAATCACATTAAGAAAAAAGATTTTCCTCTTCTGGAATTTAAAGACAGCCTGGTTTAGAAAAAGAAAATAATACATTTAGAAGAGAAAGGGGGGAGGTGGACTTTGCTAATCTCTCCATTTTCCTTTTCCCAGTTCCTCCTCACATTTCCATTTTGCCATCCGTAAAATTGTTTTTTTAGAGTGCTAACTGGACAAGATTCTAGCCCAAAATATTGATACTTATTGCTTACTGGCTTAGGAAGAATATGTGTATCACCGGACAGAATTTAACCCGCATTATTTAATTGAAGAATACAACTGTTTCATATGTAAAGTGAATTTGAGAAATTATATTCACTAGTGCCTGAGAGCTCTTTACAAGAATGATATACAGTTTCAAATATTAACAAGAACTATCAAAAGGAGATAATATAATTTCCAAATACTCTATCTTGTTTTGTGATGAAAGTACAGATTAGATTTACTGAATCTTGCTAGACTAAAGAATGAATTTCTCCATTAAAAGTGAATTATCATAGAGCTAAGATAAGAAAAAGAGACTTTAAACACAATGAGAAGAGACTCTGAAGATACATTCAAGGTAGAAATGAATATTATCTTAACTGTAGTTGCATCTGTAGCCCTGTATATTTTAATAGTCTTTTATATTTTTAACCCGACTAAGAACCCGAAATATTTTCTAACTCTACTGCCCTGATTTTTTGCATTTAGCAAAGCATTAAATCCTCAGGATTTGTGAACAAGCTTTCTCAGAAGTTATGGAAGTGGTTCCAACAGTGTTCCAAAACTAGAAATAATAGGAGGCCACGAAACTGAAAATTCTGTCCCTCTGCTTATTCTCTTCGCCTTTGCAAGTCCTACTCATATGTTACCTCCTCTCTTCCTAGGCACCCACATTGAAAAGTGCTTCTCCTTCCCTTCTATCTGACACCATCATATACACCAAGTCTGACTAACTAGTGCAGAAAAGAAGTTTATGCCAAGAATATTGAGGAGCTAAAGGTACAGGATTTGATCAGAATGCTAGAAATTCACAGCTTAGCAAAGATCAGCAACCAGGTGGACCAAAAGGGGTTAACAATTTCATCAGCTATAACCATATTTTTCAATCTTTGAGTAACTCTGGAAGACAGTCCAGTAGGCATGATCTGGTTCACAAGATCTCTCCTTGGCTAGAAAAATGCTGAGCACCTTGATTTATAGCTCCCCAAGACTGCAAGGGAAAATGATTCCAAAAACTGAATTGAGTCCTGGCACTAAAAGAAGGGAGCATGTATGCTGGGCGAATGGCAACTGAAGCATTCATTTTGTGATTCATCAGGCTCTGCTTACCAATGTTCTCTGGTTTTCATCCTCAAATATTATTTTGTTTGCATTTTATTATTTAACTTTTACTTACATTTCATCTTTCCTCTACATTGCCAGCATATTAAGGGCAAAAATAACATGTTTAAAATCACCCACAGTGCTTTGTAAAAAGCAAACGTTCAATAAAATTTTATTGATTTAGAAACAGAAATAATAATTTCTCAACAGTTAGTTTTACTTCATAGTAAAATCACTTTCTATGTTTTCTAGTCGCTTATTTTGAAAACCTCTTAAAAAGACAGGTTTTCACTATTTGCAGCTGTTTGTTCTTTCAACAATATTTGGTATTTTATCGGCAAGCAAGTTGCTGGGAGGAGTTTCTGAGTACGGGAAGAATGTGTCAACAGATCAGGAGCTTAGCATTCACATAGGGCTTATTAATCTTAAATATTTACTTCACACTCTAAAGATATCAGTTATTGCCAAGTGATGAAACTGTGCCCAGCAAACTGCAGGGTCTGAGCTCTGAGACTCAAAATTATGTCTGACCACTTTCTGTTCTCCACTAAAAATATGCAAATTGGACCAGGGTTCTAATCCTCTACAGCGATGAACGAAAGGCTCTGTACTAGGGGTTATCATCAGACCCTTAGAGGCACGTTTCCCACAGCTGTTCTTAACAGGCAAACATTGGCCTGCAAAAAAGCAATGGAAACATGATGCCTGCCTTTTCCTAACTGGCTATTTCACTCGGGGTATTATTGCTCCTTTTGGTCTAAATGTTTCCTCTCCTAACAAATAAAGGTGCTAGATTAGAACATCTCTATGGGCCCTCTCAACTCTGCTGTTCTCTGAATCTATGTTTCTATGTTCTCATCTTCAAATGAGCCACAAAGCATACCTTACTAACTAACAATAATAATGATAATTATAGCTGACATTTATTGTGTTCACACTATGAACTAGACCAAAAGTTTTATGTAGCTGTTATTATCATTTACTATAATTTTATCAGGAATTTATGAATTATCTCCATTTTATATGTGACAAAAAATGAGGCTGAGATATATAGATTAAAAAACTGAAGTTACAACTAAGTATTAGTAACATCTTACCTAAAATCACAAAGCTAAAACATTTTAGGGTCAGGATTTATATCCAATTCCATTTCACTCCAGGGCTTGGGCTTTTAATTTCTACAATCTACAACTTTGCGAATGTCCTGTCACTATAAATTCTGCCATGTCGAATGAGTAGATGAGAGAGTATCCACCTAAGCTATTTACTAAATGCAGTGTTTCAGAGCATTGAGCATAGATAATCAAACATCCACAATTATTTTGATGTCACAACCTGGTTCTCTTTGTGCCATAGTACTACATTATCATTTCCCTGCAGAACTTCTTCACTCATCACCTTGATGTTCAAATGCCCGGATTGTGAAAGAAGAGTAGGTGAAAAGCCATCATCCAGCCCAGCAACATCCGTGGAATGTCTGTTTCCATGGGCTGTAGCTACCTGGAGTGAGGCAAGAGAGGTCAATCTCAATTACTTAAAAGCAGTCGTTATTTTTACAGATGATGTCTCTGGAAATGAAGATCAAACCTGTGTTTGATTATTCTATTGGGTGAAGCCTTACCTCAAACAAAATTGTACAAAAGTAGTTTATTTTTGTCACCCTCATTTTCTCAATGTTGCCCACAATTCCCTTTCAGCGGTGCTTCTTCCCCTGCTCAGGCTTTATTACCCTCCTTCTTTCTCCTTTTCAAAACCTGTTCTTAAAAACCATTGAGACACATAAAGGTCTCGAGGTGTTCAAGAATGAAAACAATTAAAAGATATGAGTGCTGGGACTATCTGTGTTGACATGACTTAAGAATATAGACCAGCTATGTCAACAGGAATTAGTTATTTGTTCCAGAAAACGTTGCCTGGGAATGATAAAGCTGTAAACCAATTTAAAAACAAAAACAAAAACAAAAAAACCTTACTATTTGCTTCAGGAAATTCCCACAGATCAATAATCAGAGACAAGAGTCTGCTCACCTGGGCAAACATTTGCTTATCACACCAAGTTTACTTACCAAGGCTGGTTTCAAGACCCTTCCTTTTGCAGGTCCACCAACTCTAAACTATTATATCATGAATTTTGCCCAGTCCAAATCAATTCCTCAGCTTAAAAGACCTACTCAACCCACTTGAACTCAGATCCCAAAGCCCTAAAATTATACCACTTCTGACTTTCTCCTTCTGAGACACTACCATGATTGTCAAGGTGGTAACGATCCTTAACAACAGTGAGTTCTAATGAATTTATCCTTGCTTTATTAATAGGCTGTCTGGTGATTTGGGCCATAGTCCAATAGGTACCTATGTAAAATGATATAACCTTATTTCTCTTGGTCACAGCAGCCTAGGAATACAACTTTTAAGTACATAATAATATTTCCCTGACTACTTACTGGTAAAGATGGGAATCGAATATGTCCATTTAGTCATAATTGAGGAATATCAAGTTTTCCAAAACTACCAACCTATTTCCAGAAGACCTGAGTTATATCTCAAATGCACTCATGACCCAATCTCTCAGTTTCCACTTATTGGTAAGGCTTCTGCTACATTCAAGCTTAAATAAAGGAAACATCACTATAATTGGAACCCAGTATTAAGCTTCTCCTTTAACTGAGGAAAATCTTGGTATCCACTAAAGTCACGACCTTGCTGTCCACCACGTAGGTCATGGCTGTTTTAGTCTCCTAAGTTGACCATGTATTCAAAGCTGGCCAAAAACAGTGCTGTTCATACCACTGCTTCCAGGGCTGAGGTTAGGGAGAACTCACAGTGAGGAATGCTTCCAAGTACCATGAGATTATGTACAATGTAAGCCATTATCTGCTCCACATATATATAGGGTGAGTGAGTGACCACATACCACCATTATTGATGAGCAGTTGACCAATCAGAGGAAAATGAGTAGAATACAAAGAATTTTAAAAAATCTTTTGTTCATTTATTGTTCCTTTCATGAATTCAACAAATCTTTGAATGTCTCCTGGCTGTGACAAAAAGGAATTCATTAATGTTATCCAACTACTCTATGGTATCCATTGAGTAGTTTTGGCATCCATTCATCATCCACCCCATATGTACTGAGCACCTTCTATGTGTCACAGAAAGTGCAACCCTGAGTATAAAATAAACATGGCAGACAGTCCTCACCCAGCCTAAGGGAGGAATGGGGAAATAGATAATGAAACAGTTGTTGTAAAAAACATGACAAGTTCAGCACAGGGGAAGCAGAGGGTGGTAAAAGAGCAGAAAGCAGGTGAACCAATCCAGACTTTAAAAGCAGAGAAGGCTTCCTGGAGTAAGTAATCCATGAAGGCTCAGAAGCAAAAGAGAACATCATGTGTTCAAGGAAAAAAAGTTCAGGATGGCCAGAATGTTTCATGTGAAATAGGAGGACAGGGAATACACGAAGCCGAAGATTGGGGAACACACCATGGAAAGTCATGTTGGAGATTTTGAAATTTATTATCAGAGAGAAAAAGGAGGCTACTCAAGGCTTTAATCAGGAATATAAACCTATCAAATGTTCAGAGTGGTCACTCTGGAAACATTGTGGGAAATGAATTAGAAGGGAACAAATAGGAAGCAGGAAGACCTAATAAGAAATTATTAAAATAACTCAAGCAAGAAATGAAGGTTTTCTGAACTAGTGTGTAGTGGCAGTGATAATGGGGTGGGGGGGAGGAGATGGGAGAGATCTGGGAGAGAGGGAGCAAATAGAATTGATAACCCGTAGTGATTGGCTGAGGTGTGGAGAATGTGGGAAGTCATTCTCAACTGATGAGTCAAGTCACGTCACTGCTCAGCTCAACACCCTGCAATGTTCTCCATCACACTTAAAATAAAAGCCAGAGTCTTAACAATGGCCTACAGGTCCTGAGGAAGCCTGTCCCACCCACCAGTCCCCTAAACCCCCCACCCATTGCCTCTGACAAGCTCACTCAACCTCACCCACATCAATCTCCTGGTGTTGCTCGAACATCCCAGGCCTGATCTTGCCTTAGAGCCTTTGCTTTCGCTATTTACTCTGTCCAGATAATGGTGTGACTCACACTCTTTCCTTCTTCAAGTCATTGTTTAAACGACCCCTTTTCAGTGAGGCCTCCCTGATCATCCCACTAAAAATTTCAACCTCTGTGATAGTACTCCCGAGTTTTCTCCTTAATACCCATCACTTTTTGAATTACAATATACAGCTAATTTATTTATTTTGGTTATTATCTATCTCCTACACTCAGATGTAAGCTCCTTGCATTCAGGCAGGGAGTTTTGTCTTGTTTTGTTTGCTGCTGTATCCCAGGCTCCTGGCGTAGTGTCTAGGATGTAGTGAGCATTCAATATTTATTGAATGAATTCATGGGCAAATCCCATGTCTATAGCTTAACCAATTGGTCAGAATAGTTCCAATTACTAAGACAGAAAATATAAGAGGTAGGGAATGTTTGCATAGAGAAGGTTATGAGTTCAGTTTGGAATCATTTGCAGGGTCCCCTTGCTTGCTACCAAAACTGTAATATTATAAGCATGACAGTTTTATGTAGGTCAAACTATTAATAAAATTGCAACTCTTCCTAAAATTGCAGGAGCCATACTCATCTCTAAGGGAACAGCACTTAGATTTAAAGAGCTGCTCTCACTGACAGGGCACCTGCATTGGTTTCTTACAAGTCAATCAGTGCTTCAGCTATAAATCTCTGCACCAGTGTACATCAAGAAGATGCCAGGCTCCCCGCACTCTTCTGCATGGCATACAACATACAGTGATGTAGATATTCAGAATGGAGTATGTTTGGGGATTCAATTTGAGATCTTGTATATCTTATACACCTAGGCAAGGATTGCAAATAATCATCAGATACTGTTGAGGTAGTTTACTTAACTTTTCATCTAGCAAGTGTTAACACTTTTTTTCAAAATCGTAAATCAGTTGTCAAATGGGAGACAGGCTATTTGGAAAATAGATGGGTTATATGACAGAGAAAATGCTTGTAAGGTGCAGTTAAATTCTTGGTACCTAAATTTGTTTTCTTTTGTTTTTTAACACTTTTGAAATCCCAATCAACTCTTAATAGTGTTTTGCACTCCTAACTGGGAACAAGTTTTCATACATTCGTAATTCTCAAAACTGTGGCATGCATCAGAATTACCTGGAAGAAAGGTTTGTTAAAAAACAGATTGATAAGCATCAAACTCAGTTTCTGATTCAGTAGGTCTTGGGTGGGCCCCAAGAATTTGAATTTCTAATGAGTTCCCCAGTGATGCTAGTTCTGCTGGCCCAGGTACCACACTTTAACTGGTTTCTTTTCCATACAACTTTTTTTTTATAATTTGATTTCTCATTGTCATTGGGAAGATATGTCAGCAAATCACAAACATTAGCTTGCTTCAGAATCACCTGAAAAGTGTATTAAAACACAGATTACAGAGCTGCATCTCCACAGTTTCTGATTCGGTAGGTCTGGGGCGAGGCCATAGAATTTGCTTTCCTTACAAGTTTCTATGCGATGCTGATACTACTTGTCCAGGAACCAATCTTGGAGGATTACTGTTTGGGGTGCAGCAGGGTTGTACATATTGAAGACAAAAGGGGACTCATGTGCATAAAGACTAAGAACCTGCTTCTGGGTTAGTAATATAAAATTTTTCAATAAATTCCAAATCTTTGTAGAAAATTCTTGTGCAAATAAAACATATAACATATACAACTGTGTAACGCTCGTAGAATTTCAAAATTTGTGCTTGTAAAATAGACGGTTTTCATAGAAAAAAAGCAGAGAATGAATTACCAATATGTTTCCAGAAAAAGCTTAGGATTTAGAATGTCACTCTGACTTTAGCTACTGTGATATAAAAGAATGAGCAAATTACATAATACATCCTGATTATTCTTTATTAGCTATTGAAATCTTCCTGCTGATGAGTGGAAGTTTGAGAATTGAGTTGCAGCCTCCCAAGTGACAATGACACTGAGCAACCTGGAAATTATGTACTAGCAGCATTACAAGGACCGTAATATATTCTTTGAGATTGTCCATCTTATAAAAGATATTATCAGTCACAGTTTTCCCTTTTCATTGGCTCTAATTCTCTTGCAAATCCTGAACTCTGCAGTTAAAAATAAGATAAACAGCTCTGTCTAGTGGCAAATTTGATCACTGCAACCAAAGTCAAGAACAGTTCTCAAATCAAACCCCTTTTTAAAATCTGTCTAAAACTTGGCAAGCAAACCTGACAGGAGGTGGCTGTTGTAATCCCTGCTCAGGAGACACAACGGATAAACACTTAAAGCTGTCAGTCATGTTATCTCCATTTGGGACTTTTCTCAATAGTTAAGAGAGACAGGTGCAAAACTCTGCTCAGTAATTTAATCTGAAGGGAAACATTTTTGTGAAACTGTGCTTTTCAGATAACTTTGTCTGCAAAACATAGGTACAAATCTTAGCCTACTCTTATCTTCACCCTCCTTTCTTTACTTTCCCTCTCCCCTCTCCTGCCTTTAAGAGAAATCTGGAATTGAACTAAAAGTCAGAATCATGTCATTCTTCATATGGCAGAGATAAGCCATCCCATGGCAGCTGGGCTTCCCTGCCTTTGACAATTGTTTCCACAAAGCACTCGAGAATGTGAACAGAACACTAAACAAAGAGCAAAAGCTATTTCCTCCTAATTCCACTGTGAAGCAGTCAGAAAATAGTCTTCGTCTTGTAAGTACTGGTATATCAGGGCAAAAACTTATCTTTTTCCATGTCTTTCCATTTCCATAAAATAATGTGAAGCATCTTACAATAAGTTTAAAAAGGGCAAAGAAAATCAAGTTTAAAAAACAGGAGATGAGGAATCCAACTGAGAACTAACACTGGCGCCTGTCGTATTTCTGGATATATGGACTCGAGATATTTGCTAAAGTGAATTAAAACTGATTGGACAGGCAGGATGAGAATTTGGTTGCTTTTTAATTCATAATAATTACCATATATTAAGCCTATGGTTGTACCCAAAGTAAAATGATCAAAGGGTTAAAATATTATATGTGTTCGTTAAAGATAATAGTCAAGAGGGTAGTTAATACTGAAGATGTCAATTAAAAATTAACATATATTCAAGAAACATTTTAGTGTTAAAAGAATATTTACTTTCAGAAAATAAGTGTAACAACATGCTTGTTATTATTTAAAAAAAAAAACTTACAGTACCGAAAAATAAAAAAGAAGGTAAAAAAAATCGATAATACAAGATCTATAGAAAAGCACTACTAATATGCAGTATATATCCTTTAAGATTTTATTTCCCTGGGAAAAAAAGCTATTTGCATTCTGCGGAAAGCAATTATTCTTTTTTATGCATTAATATTATGCATATAGGTGAAGACTAATAAAGAATATAGAAAAAAGGCTCATCCAATAGGAAAATGTAGATAGGCTTTTTATAAGCACAATTTAAAACTGTTTATTTTTTAAATGTATCAAAGAATGAATTTGTGGAGACAATCCACACCATGAGATCAAAAAGGTAAGTTTAAAGACCCAAAAGACGCCAGTGATACAAACGCTGCCAATGTCACGATTATTCTGAGGCTGGAAGGAAAAGACATGTGTTCTATCAAACTTTCCCTCAATGGCAATATTCTAAGTTTTAAGTTATGAAACGATCTTAATATCATGTAAGTAACAAACCAAGAAGTCTAAGAATCCTGAGCATGATTTAGTGTTTTCATCAAATAAAGCCCACCACAAGGCTAATGTGACACATACATAATGATATGCATAATCACTGTAGTATTACACAGCAATTTGGCATAAATGGCAAATGATTACTTAAATGACTGAAATTAGCACTACTTTCACACAGCCCAATTAAGCATTTCTGGGGTCAGCTGAGGAGAGAGATAACAAGAGAAACTAAAAAGCGGCTGCAAGACCCCACCAAAGGAAACCAGGCAGCTGTGTCTCCCTCATTCTCTGGTGACAGCACAGTGTTGAGGAGGGGAAAGGAAAAAAAAAAAAGATGGTATGAATCCTACAAAGGCACCAGGGAAATACACTTTGTAGTTCCCAGTTAATTTCTTTTTTTCTTTTCATCTGGGGATTTCTAGAAAATTCACAACAATTTGATCTTCCCTACTAGATAAGTGGTAGGACCCTCCAACCACCAGACTCTCGGCGTGAAAAACAAAGAGGTCTTTGAAGCCACACAGAGGGGTTGTTTGTCTGGTTTCAATCTATGTCCACTGCTCTCCTCCACTCTCCTCAACAAGAACAGACTCAACTAAGTATGTGATTTAGGAGAAATTCCTGCACTTTCTTCTACTGTCACCTCCATCACCACCACCACATAGAGCCCCAGTACCCTTTCTGAAATATCAGCCATTTCTTCCAGTTAATAAATAAACAAGCCCTGGGATGGTTAACAGGTGCTTTGGTGGATGTTCATGTCTGAACAGAGCAAGACCACTGGGTGTTTTGAGTTTCTGGGAAGAGGGGTTACAAGGGGAGAGAATAAAAATAGCACAGACATGAGAGTAAGAAAGAAAAGACAAAATTTCACCTTTTTCAGAAATTTACCCCGAGCTAACCCTGCCTATTAAGGCATCAGAAAATAATATTAATAGAAAGACATAAAATATGAAGTAAGATTTTAAATTTTTCAATAGTGGTTGTACAATAGCAGTGTGAGCTTAGATAGGTTACTTAACCTCACTGAGCCTTAGTTTCTTTATCTAAAAAAAACTAAATAATAAGAGGAGTATACCTACTTAATTCACAGAAATACAAACTGGCTGATATACATCATGCTTCTCACATGCTTCCACCAAAGAACCCAGCAGCAGTTGAGAGTGCCTTCATGCCCACAGAGATTCAGGGCAAAGCCAGTCATAAGAGACCTCAACCACATGCAACATTTATTTGTAATTTTATGCTTTAACTTCAATATTAATACATACTTGATATTCTTCTCTTTATGCATGTGGTTTAAAGAAAAATAAGTGTTTAAAAGTCTTTACCATCAAGTAAAATTGATGCTAATGTTTACCTTATGGTTTAGTGCAATCCTGGCCCGCATTCTAGTTTGAGAAGCCCAAATGTATGCAAAAGCACAACCAATGCTCCTTTTTCCCTTCCTTTCCCATCCAGCTGTCTCAGAAGCCAAAAGCAGCCTTCGTCTCACCTGCAGGTTTCTCTCTCCCTCTTCCTACATGAAATGCACAGATAAGGTAGAAAAGAAACTTGTTATTGGGAAATTCTCAATCAGAAATTATTTTTTGACCCCCAGAGCATATTTGGCAATGTCTGGAGACATTTTTCGTTGCTACAACTGGGAAAGTGTGGCACAGGATAATGGAATTTACTGGGTAGATCCCAGGGATCCTACAATGCACAGGACAGCTGCCCACAACAAAGAATTATTCAGCCTAAAATGTTCATCATGCTGAAATTGTGAAACTTTGAGCTATAAGGAACTGACCCAATTGTGACCCTCGCCAGCAGAGACCCAAGCTAACTGATCTGTGCGGGAATGTTTTATTCTTTGCCAGGCTGTAGGCACTCCCACACTTCATGGACCTAAATTTAAACTTAAGCTAGTTGAAAACTAGTTCAAAGTCTTTACTCAATTCTGATTTTGTTCAGAAATGAAAAGCTTACTTTTCCAAGAAGTTTAAAATAGAATTCTGCCAAATAGTCAGAGGTATAATTTCTTCATCCTATATTTCATATTTCCCTGCAGAATACTAAAAAAACCTGTAAACTGATCCATTTACATTCTAAGGGCTAATGGCAACCAGTATTCTACCTTAAGCTTTCTGCAAAATGTGTAAAAGATCATAGGGCTGAGTTTGAAGCCAATTCTTGATTCGAGAAGACACATACACCCATGGAGTGTTCAGAGTATTTAAGAAATGCTCTTCACCCTCAGCCAGGAAGTGAGATGTGTTATTTCACAATGTGCTTGCTAAATAATAAACTTCTGAGTGTATGTGCCCTTCCCACTCTCCTCTTTTTCTTAGCCTGGTGTTCATGACCAGCTCGTTGACATAAGTGTTATGCCACACGGTGTTCTGAAGCCACAGCATCAATCAGGACAGAGCTGAGAAATGTTTCAGAAATGAGGATACACTTCAGCAGGGGATGAGATGCAGATAGAAAAAGGAGTGAATGAGTCTTAGTTGAAATTAAGCAAACAGGCATTTGCCTATGAAAACATCAAAATGTGTGTTAAATCACATAAAACATATCTTTATATACCAAAAAAGTACTGACACCCAGGCTCCATATGTGTCAGAGTATGGACAATTTCCTTTTTTAAAGCCCAGTCTACTTGTCCATATTTGGCTCCTTCTTATCTCTGGACACAGCAAACACTGAACTTGATTGTCAGTACACAGAAACTGAGACAAAAAAATCCTTGGAATCCAATGGAAGCCAAAAACAGCCAGAAAAGTTGATAGTCTATGAATGAAGTACCTGTGCTTTCCAAAGAAGAGCTTTGCTCTGATAGAAACTTTTTTTTTTTTTCCTCTCAGCAATAAGAACTCCTAGTTTTCATTTGACAAGGTGCAGAGACAAGGACTACCCTTAGGCCCGGGCAAGAAGGTGCCCTGCTCTGCACCCACGCTCTGGAGGTGTCCATGCTGGGCCTTCTCTGTTCATCTCCACTCCAAAGGATAAGGAGCTAATGGGGCCAGAAGAACTGCCCAGATGCCCAGAGCATCCAGACCATGCTGTGGATGCTCAGGACCTGGAATTCCTGCTCAAACAGCCCCCAACATCCTTCTGAGGACCCCATAAGCCTTTTCCCAGGTTTGTTCTTTCTTCCCAGTGGAGCCCCCAGGCTTGGGGAATGAGCAAAGGGCAGTTATTTGTACATGGTGCTTTGAGAGGGATGTGGGGAATGGAGCTTGGGCAAACAAACTAGGTGGGGTACCCTCACTTATCAAGCCAGGCCCTCACGGTGCAGGGCAGAGCAAGGGGTAGAAGAGCAGGGCTGGAGCTGGGGCGAGAGGGGTAGAGGCTGAGGCCCTGGGGCCCTGAACCAGCTCTCTAATTACTGCTGTATTTTGGCCAACTTCAAAAAGTCCAGGAATTCTAAATGTGAACCTGGCCTTCCATGTCTTTAAGAAAGTATTTTGTCAAAATAGGTAGCTAGACCATTTTATTATATTTAACAGTTTGGCAGCTTGATTTATAACTTTAAGAAATTTTTAACCATGTGGAATATGGGCTTCCATTTGTTCTCTTGCTCCATCTCTGAAAATAAAACAATGTGAGAGTTGCTCCTCACCCCATTCCGCTTCCCATAATAGCTTTTGCCATATCTGGTTCACTGGAGATGGTTTTGCTCTTAACTCCACTATATCTCAACTGTATTTCCCCTGCCTCTTGGAGTTTGGATAGCACCGTGTATTTCAATTTGCTCGGTATTTTTCATGCACAATCTGCTCTCTGAAAATCTGCTAACTCCAGCTCTCTGTCTTCGGGTGGCTTCTCCAACTAGCTTTAACCTTATATTTTTGACCCTTTCCTTACTCTTCTCACCCTCCTCTGTTCTGGGCAGGCGCCCACATTCATGCCTTTTGCTCCCTCCCCTGTAACTCCTTTTATAACATCTGACTCATTTCAGGCCCTTTGTGTGTTCCTTTCTGGCTTCGTCTATCATGCTGCCTGCCAATTTCTTGCAATCTTTGCTCCTCCGCTCAGCATACTTTCTGGCTGCTTCTCAATTCTCATTCTTTAGCAATTTCAGTTGCTTACCCCAATGAACATTCTCCTCCCTTTGCTTCTTGTATCTTTATGGGAGATAGGAAATTAATTGTTTATTTCCAATTTTGGCATTCTCTCTCCCTGTACCTCCCAGACATTGAGTCTCTACCCCACTGGAGGGGAAAAGTAATAAAAATAATAATAAAATTTGCTTTTGTAGGGGCATAAAGGGAGCGATCCATTTCTTCTCCATCTTAAGGGTCACAGCTGACACCCCTGTAACAAAGACAGGTTAGCAAGACAAAAGCATAACAAATCTATTTGATCATAGATAGCTTCATGTGACACGAGAGCCTTCAGAATGAAGATCCAAAGATACAGAGGTAACTGTCCATATCTGTACCTTGGTCCAGTGAAGTGTGGACAGCTGTGTAGAAATATGACTGGGCAAAATTGGTATGATCTAATGCTAATAGGCCGAGTGCAGAAACTCAGTAAGGCGTGTCCATGTTTTTCTTGGCCTCTCTGTGCAGCATTCCTTCCTCCTGGGTACGGGGTATGACCCTTTCTGGAATAAGGGTCTTAATTTCTTTATGGCCAGCTCTTACACAGAAAGGTGGGGCAAGGCAGAAGATAAAGTAATATTTTGGGGCTTTGTGGCTGCCTTTGGGGGAAAGTGGTTCTGGTTTCTATGACCTGTCTTGGGGAAGGGGAATTCTGGTTTCTATGGTTTCCTGGTGGGAGAATGAAAGGTGAGAGACAGGAAGGCAGAGAGGAAGGTCAGAGAGAGACTTTGCTTCTAAGGCTGCTTCTTAGGCTTTTTACTTCGGGGTATCACTTTCTGAGCTCCAACACTTTTACTCCAGCACTGTCTAGGTACCACTGGCTTTTGAAGCTGGGATATTGCCATATTCACCAGTGATTTTTCCAGTCATTGCTCTACTTTCAATTCCTCTCAATTTTGTTTTTTTCCCTTTAATGAAAGTTGCCAAACAACTTTATAAAGTGACTAGAAATATATCAAAATTAAGATCTTTTACCTAGGACCACTTTATATATCTAAATATCCATGAGTTAGTGAGATGACTGAGGGGCCCCCTTGTGCTTATGTGTTTATGTGTCTTTGTGATCGTGTGTTTTATTTCACAGACAAGATTGTTGTTGGTTTAGGTTGATGAAATGACATGAGACTTTTTGAAAATTTATCTTGGAATTGCAAGACTCACTGTATTAGGAAGAACCTTAGAGATTATTCAGACTCAGTCTCTTATTTATAAGTAGAGAGATTTGGAACAGAGAATTTAAGTGGTTTGTCAAATAATAAATAAAAGCGTTCATTTATAGCTTATGTACTGAAGACCTCATCTAATTGCTACTCAAAGCAAGCCAGTCCTGTAGTAAATATTAATATACTATATTATGGTGAAACTTTAGAAATCTTCCAGTTGAAGTCAGGAACAAGGCAACAATGCCTGTTATTACTGCCACTCTTTGACATTGTTCTAGAGGGCCTAGCTCAATAAGACAAGAAAAGTGGTGTTTTATGTATAAAAAAGGAACACCTAAAAAAGTTAAAATGGCCATTAAGTAAAAGACTGACATAATTGAACCACAGGAAAAATTAAAACTTTTATATTAAAAAAGTGACAACATATACAAAATTAAGAAGTGGGAGATGGAGGAAATATTTGGAGTCCATATGGAAACACAAGATTACTATCCACAGTACATAAATCAGTTAAAAAGAATCAACCATCCAAAAGAAAAAACTGAGCAAAAAATATAAATAGCTAATATACAGAAGAGGATATTCAAATGGCCAATAAATGTGAAGAGATGCTCAGCCTCACTAGTTAAACAGTTCACTAGAATCAGATTTGGGGTAAATAAGAAAAAAATATTCATTGTATTAAGCCACCAAGATTTCATTGTAGTAAATATTATATTTAAGTCTCCAACGGTCATAGCTTTTTAATACTAGACCCATGTGTCATTATTTATCTGCTTCTTTTGAGAACAATATTCCAGAAATTACAACATCAGGTCATTTCAGTATGTCACCAATCTGTACTTTTCTCTCTCACCCACCTGAGGTTTTTTGTTGTTGTCGTTCTTCTTCTTCTGGCTCATATTTCTTTATTTAAAACATTATTTTTACTCAGAGATTCAAAATTTTAGAAATTTTGAAAGATGTTTCTAGTCAAAATACACTCATAAAATTTTTATATTGGTTAGTACTGATCGATAAACTCTTTCTAAGATAGTCTTGGATGGAGTAGATGTATAAGGATAAAACAATTATTCCAGGATTGATTCTTGAAGCTCTATATCTATCTATCAATCAATCATCTATCTTATTATCCATCTATAGGCATAAATATATAAGTACTTATAGTATTAGCCAAAACCAGTATGAACATCAAGGAAAAATAATTAAAGCTTCATGGATTCCTTTTCTGTTTATAATTTTATATAATTATAAATAGAAAATAGTAATTATACATTTATGCAACTCAGAATTAGTTTTTTCATTGAGGCTTTTAATTTTAAAAAACTACATGAAATTAGTAATTCAAAGAATATATAAAATTTTGTTTTGAATTTCACATCAAAGATTCTGGATTAGCATACATTTTAGATGCTCACATCTTTATTACAGGTTATATATATATTCCATATTTTTTTCTCTAGTGATCTAGTCATATGTAGAAGAGTTACGTTGAAGTCACCCAGTATGATATGGTTTGTATCAATTAGTCTTTTTATTACTCATACTTTTTTTTAATTTCAGGATATTACGGGGGTACAAACATCCTATTGTGTCCTCTCCTGGCTTTGTATCAAGGTGATACTGGCTTTGTAGAATGAGTTAGGGAGGGTTCCCTCCTTCTCACTGTTATGAAACAGTTTCAGTGGAATGGGTGCCAGTTCTTCTATGTAGGTCTGGTAGAATTCAGCTGTAAATCCATTTGAGCCAGGGCTTTTTTGTTGTTATTATTGAGAGATTTTTTTATTACTGTTTCAATCTCACTACTTGTTATTGGTCTGTTCAGGATTTCCATTTATTCCTTATTGAGGCTTGGGAGGTTGTGTGCTTCCAAGAATTTATCCATTTTCCTCTAGGTTTTCTAGATTGTGTGCTTAGAGATTTTCCTAGTAGCCATAGATGATATCCTTTTATTTTTTTTATTTCTGTGATATCAGTTGTAATATCTCCTGTTTAATTTCATTGAGCCTATTTGGAGTCTTTCTCTTCTATTTCTGGTTAATTTAGCTAGAGGTCTATTGATTTTGTTTATCTTTTCAAAGACCCAACTTTTGTTTGGTTGATCCTTTGTATTCATTTGTTTGTTTCCATTTCATTTAGTTCTGCTCTGAGGTTTGTCATTTCTCTCCCTCTGCTAGCTTTGAGTTTGGTTTGTTCTTCTTTTTTGAGTTCCCTTGAGGTGTGACATTAGATTGTTAATTTGTGATCTTTTTGTCTTTTTGATGTAAACATTTAAAGCTATAAATGTTCCCCTTAGTACAGCTTTTACTGTATCCCATAGATGTTGGAAGCTGTGTCACCTTTGTGGTTCAATTAGAAAAATTCTTTGACTTCCATCTTGATTTCATCAATAATCCAAGGATCATTCAGCAGCAGGTTGTTTAATTTCCATGTATTTGTGTAGTTTTGAGAGTTCCTCCTGGAATTGTTTTCTAATTTTATTCCACTGTGGTCTGAGAAGATACATGGTATGATTTTGATTTTTCTAAATTTTCTCAGACTTGTTTTGTGGCCTAACATATGATCTACCTTAGAAAATGCTCCATGTGCTGATGAGAAGAATGTAGTAAGTCATTAAATATGAAATGTCCTATTTCAAATCAAAAGTGTAGTTTATCATATCTCAAACAAGAAGCAGTACAATTCATCAAAGTATGTGCCTGAACTATCAACACAGTTTTGTGATCTTAACGGTAGCTTGTTTATGCCACCAGCGAAGAAGCCTGGAGAGCCAGTGGCGATGAAATCACAAAAGATGTTTTCCATAGCTTGTTGGGAAATGAAATATTTTTCCTTGCAAGAAGTGATCCAAAGCCTGAAATAAGTGGTAGGCAGTTGGTGCAAGGTCTGGGGAATATGGTGGATGATGAGAGTTTCCAAGTCTAACTTTTGCAGTTGGAGCAGCATTGTTTGTGCAACATGTGGTCGAGCGTTGTCTTGCAAGAGGATTGGCCTGTGTCTATTGACCAATCTCAGCTGCTTAATTGCAAGCATCATCATTATTTCATCCATTTTGTTGCAGTAGACATCCCCTGTAATTTATTGACCAGGTTTCATGAAGCTGTAGTGGATAATACCAGCACTGGACCACCAAACAGACACCTTTAGCTTTTTTGGATGAATATTTGATTTTGGACTTGTTTTGGCACTTCATCTTTATCCAGACATTGTGCTGAATGCTTGCGATTGTCAACAGGAGTCCATGTTTCCTCACACGTAACAATACGATGTAGAAATGGTTCACCTTTATGTCATGACAGCAAAGAAAGACCAGCTTCAAGATGATTTCTCTTCTGACACTCATTTAATTCATGAGGTACCCATCTATCCAGCTTCTTTACCTTGCCCATTTGTTTCAAATGGTCCAATATTGTTGGAATAGTAACATCAAACCTTGCTGCTAATTCACATGTAGATTGAGATGGATTCACTTCCACTACAGCTTTCAGCTCATCATTATCCACCTTGGTCTCAGGTCACCCGTGTAGCTCATTTTCAAGATTAAAATCACGAGAACAGAACTTCTCAAACAATTAATGTATTGTGCATTCATTAGCCACATCTTTCCCAAATACTTCATTGATATTTTGAGCTATCTGTGCTGCATTGGCTCCATAGCAGAACTCATACTTGAAAATAAGGCAAATTTTTGACTTATCCATGGTTTCATAAACAATTGCTCTAAAAAATTTTGAAAGATAATCGCAAGCCAAACTATGTGTTTGAAAGAATGAGGATATACCTTCACAATAAAAATAAAACAAGAAATATCAAAGTGAAATGTCATAGATATCAACTGTCAAACTTAGTACTTAAGGAAATCAGACATTTCATACCTAATAACCTAATAAATTTTGCAGTTTTGAGGTAGAATGTTCTATAAATGTCTGTTAGGTCCATTTGTTCTAGAGTCCTATTTAAGTCTAATGTTTCCTTGTTGATCTTCTGCCTCGATGATGTGTCTAGTTCTGTGAGTGGAGTGTACCTAGTTATGATGATGTTGCTGTTTATTTGTTTCCTTAGATCTAGGAGAATTTCCTTTAGGAATCTGGGAGCTCCCGCGTTAGGTGCATATATATTTAGGATTGCTATATCTTCTTGTTGAAATGATCCCTTTATCATCATATAATGACCATCTTTTTCTTTTTTTGCCATTGTTAACTTAAAGTCTATTTTATCTGATATGAGAATAGCTACCCCTGCTCACTTTTGGTTTCTGTTTGCATGGAATATTTTTCCTTTACCTTGAGTCTATGAGAATCTTTGTGAGTTAAGTGGTTTTCTTTCAGATAGCCTATATTTGGTGTGTGTTTTTTAATCCATTCAGCCAATCTATATCTTTTAAGCGGGGCATTAAGACCATTCACATTCAATGTTAGTATTGATACAATATGATGTTCTGGTCATCATGTTGATTGCTACCTATTTTACTCTCCCTTGTGTTACTGTTTTATAAGAACTGTGATTTTTAACTTTTGGGTGTTTTTAAACTGGTGGGTTTCAATTGTTCAGTTTCATGTATGGACCACATTTAAGCATTTCTTATAGGGCAGGTCTAGTAGTAATAAATTCCCTTAGTGTTTGCTTCTCTGGGAAAGACTTTATTTCTCCTTCATTTGTGAAACTTAGCTTTGCAGGTTACAAAATTCTAGACTGGCCATTATTCTGTTTAACACATTAACTGCCATGAGAGTTGTATTTAAATCATTTTAGTTTTGACCCAGGGCCACATGAAGCATATATAAAATCTTAATTGTTGGTGATCTTACTGTTACAATTAATATTGGCAATTTAATTCTAAAAATGTGGATTAAATTAATAGAACTCAATAAATTTCATTTCTCTATTTATGTTTCCCTTCAAGTTAGACTCAAAGTTGTTATACTATTTTTGTAATAAAATATTGTGGCCACAGGGAAAAGTTTGGTTTTCTGTGTGTGTGGCAGTCAATATGTTGAGGAGACTAAAGATAGGATCCCATTCCTTTCTGGCTTATAAAGTTTCTATTGATAAGTCTGCTGTTAGTCTGATGGGTGTTCCTTTGTAAGTCACTCGATATTTTCACCTTACAGTTTGTAGTTCCTGCTTCATGTTGACATTGACCAGCCTGATGACTATGCTTTGGTGATGCCCTTTTTGCAGTGAATTTCCCAGGTGTTCGTTGAGTTTCTTATATCCGAATGTCTAAATCTCTACAAGACCAGGGAGGTTTTCTCGAATTATTCCTTCAAACAGGTGTTCTAGGCCTTTTGCTTTTTTTTCCCTGCACCCTCGAGGATGCCTATGATTCTTATATTTGGTCATTTTACATAATTCCATATTTCTCATAGACTTTGGTTGTTATGCTTGATTCTTTGCTCTTTATTTTTTGACTGACAGGATTAATTAAAAAGAGTTGTCATCAAGCTCTGAAATTCTTTCTTCTGCTTGGTCTAGTCTATTCTTAAAACTTTCCACTGTGTTTTGTATTTCCCTAAATGAATTTTTCATTTCTATAAGTTCTATTTGTTTTTTGTTAAATATATCTATCTCTTTAGTAAATTTTTCATTCATTTCCTGAATTATTTTTTTAGTTTCTTTGAGTTGATTTTCCATTTTTTCTGGGATCTCATTGAACTTCTTTACACTCCACATTTGGAATTCTCTGTCATTTCAGTATTTTCATTTTGATTGGGATCTTTTGCTAGAGAGCTAGTATGCTCATTTGGGCAGGTCCTTTCACTCTGATTTTTCATATTTTCATAGTTCTTATACTGATTCCTTCTCATCTGAAGCACCTCTTACTTCATGTTTTTGGATTTTCTTTTGCTTAGATGGGCTTTTTTTCCCCTCACTTTTAAGGGCCTCTTAAGGGTGTGCCTGTACCATATGTTGGGTAAGAACCTTTGGCTTTGCTTGTGGGTATTTTGAAGGGGGTCTAGGTTCTGTATGGATACCTTGGTTATAGATATCCTTAGTGTGGTGGTTTTCTTAATTACTAGTTATTTGTAGGCTGTAGCTGTGGCATACTATGTACATGAGTAGATTCCTTGTTTCTTATTGACAAGGGAAGATGGAGGTCTTTGAAATACCTTCTGTTTCCCCAGCACTGTGGTCTTCTTAATAGTCTAAATTACATTGGGACACACAGTTTAATCTCTAAGCCAGCATGTGATGCTTGTGGGTAAGAGTCAGCCACGCCCTATATGACTGAGTCAATAAATGCTGTAATGGGCTGTACAAGTTGTCCTCCCTGCCAGCAGGTGGCACTTGTAAGAAACAGCCAGCTGCAGTGTTGTTTCATGGGACTGGGGACTGGCTCTAGTCCACCAAGAGGAGCATCCAGTTGTTCCGGGTGGTGGGCGGGGCCCTGGAGCTCCCAGGGGACTCCCTCTGTGTTCCACCACAGCAGAGGTGGGTGGAGGAGTGAAGCTGGGCAGGGTTGGGTCTGGCGAGCCTGTCTTCAGGCTTCACAAAAGCAGGCACAAGAACTGTCTCAGCAGGGTCAGCTCCCAGGCTGCTAGGGAAAGCCAGCAGGGAGGGGCTGAAGTGGCCCCACCAAGCCAGAAAGTCTGCTTGAGGGGGAAGGGTAGTCTGGGATTCACAGTCTGTCATATGGGAGTGGGTTTCACTCTTCCCCCTCTTCCCTTGCCCTGTGGATCTCCTTCCAGTGTCTGGCCACAAGCAGCAGTCCAGACTAGCTGAGCTCACAGGCAATGGTGCCACAGGCTGGAAGCCTCCCTGCCCAGGATCCTGCCCTGGACTGAAAGTGGAGCTTTCCTGTGGGGGGAGGGGTGATTTTCAAGTGCTCTCCAGCTCTGACCCACAGCACACTCTCCTTTTACTTCTGCCCACATGGGCTCCCTTGCCTCCCAAGATTAGTTCACCAATCTCTCTTCTCCTCCATGCCCTCAAGCAACACAATCAATTCCTGTGGATGTGAGATCTGGCCTGCAAGCCTGTTCTCTGATCCGCCAAGTTTGATCCCTGATCATACCTGGGAGAAGCATGCTGGTCCTGCATTGTCCATGGAGTGCTCCAGTAAGTTTTATGTCCCTCCACTTCGGGATATGCCCTGCTCTGCTAGAGCAGCCTGACAGGCAGCACTGGGGAGGGCCAGTGGGCAGGGAGCTCACAGTCTGTGCATCCCTTGGTCAGTTGCACAACTTTAAGAGGAAAGGTGTGAGCCCTACTCTCTGTGGAAGCCTGGGTGTGGTGAGCATGCCAACAGAGGGGAAGCAGCCACTCCTGAAAGCTCTAGCTCATCATCTCTTAGGGCATCCATGCCAGCTGATGTGGGGACTGCCATGGCTGCATCAGCAGCTCTGAGTGGGAGAGGGGATGAGGAAGAGAAGAGTCTGCATGGAGAAAAGCTGGCACTCTGGTCCTGCTTGTCCCAAGGGGCTCCCCCTGGTTTGCTGCACTCTCCTCTCCCTGAAGTCAGCCCTCCCTGAATGTTAAAGCTCTAGGATCACACAGTTCCCCCAGGACCCATTGGCCCCCTTTGGTCACCGCAGTCTGGGCAGGTGTTGGAACATGTTTGTATGGGGACCAGTGACAAGAAAAGTGAAGGGCTGAAGCTCATTGGGGAGAACAAAGGCACACAGTGGGTAGAAAAGCAGTATGGCGCCTGCTGCCTCGGCTTGGGTCTATGGTGAGGTGGAGTGACCCCGAGGGGGTTGGCAGTCTGGTGCTTTGTTCTCAAGAAGTTCCCGGTTCACTGGTGGCAGCAGCTTTCGGGCTCATGAGGCTAGAGAAGCTCTCCAACAATTTGGGAGCCTGCAGTGTGCCAGAGGTGTGAAGGGAGGAGAACCAAACACTCCCACCTACCTTTTCCATGGGACTCCAAATTCCTTCGAGATTGATCTCTGCTGAAATCTTGCTCCTTCTTGTTCTCTCTGCAACTTCTTCTTGTGGAATTTCCAGTAAGTTCTGCCACTTTCCCCTCAGAATTAGACCTGGGCTATGTTTTATTCCTTCTAAAACTTTTCCTTCTTTCTGAAATGATCCAGTGACCGATGTCTCTAGTCAGCCATCTTGCCTCCCCTTCCCACTGTTGTTGTATGGTGTATTTGTTTGTTTTTAACTTAGTGGCTGCTACGTTGAAGTTGCCGGGCTACTGTAGGGAGATTATAGTCTCAATCTAATCTTTACCCTGAGGCTTTTTTAAGTACATGAGAGGTTTTCAAGGCATTTATTTCTGAATGCCTTGCCTAACTATCTCTTGCATTTAGGATCCCAAAGCAGTTGACTTTTCTGATAATTCAAGGGCTGTGGGCTCCTTTGATTCACCAGAATGCTTTAGGCCATTCATCTCTTTTCTCATATTTTGCTGAATGTAACCAATGGCAACCTGCACATGCATTTAATGTTCTCTTTTCCTACTACTTCCTTACATCTGCTAGCCTTCTGAATTACTAAAGGTAATAGTGTTAACATATTTTGACTCTGCACGATGTAGATCACCATCTTTCCAGCCTCTAATAAAAGTTTCCCTGCCACCCAGTACCAACAGTGTGGCCAATAACACATATTTTCAGTTTTGGTATGGTAGCATCCCTCTTCCCATATCAAATTTTGTGTAGTTGGGGTGGCAGCAAGTTATGCTATCTTAACAAATTAACCTTGTGACCCTGACCCTCACTCACACAATGTCCAGTGTGAGTTTTGCAATCCTTAAAAGCAGGTATCTCAGAGATCTAGCTTCTTGTGATCCACCGTCTGAACACAAGACCTTGCTAATCACTGCAGCATGTAAAAAGATGGCATGAGCAGGTCACACCCTGACTCATCTATGTCTCAGCCTAGAAGTAACACAAGTAGTTCTGCTCACAGTGTATGGGTCAACACTAGTCTCATAGTCCCATGTGGCTATTTGTGAATACTCAATGACTTTGCCAAACTCTTTTTATAACAAATGTTTTGTAATACCCTCCTAACTTGCTTGAAAGAGATAATCATAGACAATTTCATTTGCCTACAGATATACTATCTGTATTAATTTTCTAGGCCTGCCATGACAAAATCCACAGACTGGTTGGCTTAAACAGGAGAAATTTATTTTCTCACAGTTTTGGAGGCTGGAAGTCCAAGATCAAGGTATCGGCAGGCTTCATTTCTCCTGAAGCCTCTCACCTTGGCTTGCCAAAGACTGCCCTCTGACTGTGTCTTCACAGGGTCTTTTCTCTATGTTCACATCCCTGGTGCCTCTTCCTCTTCTTATGAGGACACAGGTCTTATTGGATTAGGGCCCCGTCTTTGTGATGTCACTTCACATTAATTACCTCTTTAAAGGCCCTATCACACTGGGGTTAATACTTCAACATACGAATTTCAGGAGGTAACAAAATTCAGTCCATAACAATATCAAAATAATAAAAATAATTTCCTAACTATACTATGAAAGAAAAATAAAAGAAAGTAAATTTATGATGAAATCATATGTATTAATATTTCAAAATGTAAATTATAGATCGCTACAGTAGAAGACACTTTGAAGTAGTCAGGGGCTTTCATCCACTTATAATGAAAACATTTAGATTTAAGAAAAGAAAAAAGCATGAAGTCAACTATACAAAGTAGTTGGAGGAAAAAAACAACAGTGGCATGAGTAGCACTAGGATAAAACCTGATAAAATATATAATAATAGATGAGAATGGTTTGTATAAGGTAAGGGAAAGAGCAAAATAGCATTGGATGAAGTAGGGATAAATGCCAAGATTAATTACATGTTTTCAAAGTGGAAAAAATGAATGGAAGTAACATAGTCTCACAAATAAGCTAGACTATATTTAAAAGTGTTGAGTTCAAATAATTCTTTTGTTACAACATGGGATGAAGTAATATAAAAATACTATCATCTCTCCTGAAACCTCCCTACATGCTGAAGCACACATTTAGTCTCAAAATTTTACAAACACTCTAGAAATCATAGCTTTTGATAGGTGATGGAGAATAGAGGATTTTTTTTAAAAAGGAACTTCTAAAACAAAAGACTAAGGAAAACTAGTCTGCTAGGCCTTTGGAGACAGTATCAGAATAATGTCTAAATGCAACAGGCAGCCCGAAAATAATAACTAATTTCATTATGCAATTTTCAACATATATGTGTTTATCACCATGCCACACACAAAAAATAAAAATATATAGGATGACTATAATATGAAACTCTTTTAAGTAACAACTTATAAATAAAATTCAGTGAGATCCTCATGCTTCATACAATTCCATTAGATGATATTCAATTCTAGATCTTTTCAAAAAGGATTTATTTTCTCTATTGTACATGACAGTCCAGAAGACAAAATAGTCCAGTTTTATGATTTCGGTGATTTACATACCACGAGCACTGTTGCTGTCAGTGAATTGCTTTTCTGAAATGGTGAATAATTTTTGGTGATGTTCCAAACAAAACAAAGTATAATGGTCACTGAATTAATGTGGTAGTTGTATTCCTGGAAAATTCAGTACATAATAAAATCTGGGGAAAATACTTACTATTAATATGTAAAATAGGATCTTCACTTAGATGATTTTAAATAGGCGTTTCGCTGAGACATCTGAAAGTCATTCAGGACATAAAAGATTGTTGTACAAGACTATCCTGCACATGGCAGGAAATTAGCCATGCCTGACCTCCAGCTACTAAGTATCAGAAGCGCTCCACCATAACTATGACAACCAAAAATATTACCATCAGTTTCCAAAACACCCCCTGGGGGGCAGTGTAGCCCTGTTGAGAACTAGTGTTCTGTCTCTACTTGGATACTATTTTCTAAAATTTTATAATTTACCTCTCTCTCTTACACTATTCTGATCACAGACCACTCTTTATCTTTTTTTCTGGAATCTCTCAGAATGGAAATCATGTCTTAATCCTTAATGCCCTCTAATCGACTACAGACTACACACTTACCTTTCTAAAATATAAATCTGGACTTCTGGTCTAGATGGTGTGTGATTTCCCAAGGAAGACCACCCTTCCACCTCTCACCTCCACCCCAAAATAGCAAAGATATAATATAAGAAAATATGCAAACATAGATTAATATTTATCCTCACAAACAAATGACTCCAAAAAAAGAGAACAAAAATACAAGGATGATAAGCACTATGTCTGAGATCTAAAACAGACAGAATTTTCCCCTCTGCTGTGTAGCAGGGATTGAAGTCCCCAGTCACTGTGAGGAAAAACATCAGACAGGACTATGTGTCCTGCCATAAGGGTTTCCTCACCCATTAACCAAAGTCAGTGCATCACCACTGCACAGGCCTGTACAGAGCCATTGCCTAGACTGACCAGGAAGGAGCAACAGGACCTGAACCAAATGTCTCACTTATTGACCTGCAATATCTCTTCAAACAAAAGTCCTGATGCACTTTTTTTTAATGGAGGACCCTGCAGAAACCAGCAGAAGCACAAGACACCAAGAGATATAAAGATGGCAGGGAAGATGGAGAGAGACACACAAGAAACTTCTATATATGATGGACTTGCAAACTAAAATTCCGAAGTACATAATGATAAGATGAAAAAGAGCTAAAGTAATTTTAAGACATTCAACAAATGGGAAGATTCAATTCCAAATAAATAAAAATAATAGAAAAGTCTTCTAGAAAAATAAATGTCCTTAAAATTCTCAATACTTTTTAAAAAGGAATAACATCAAAAAAATCCAAAATAAAAACTATATAAAACAAATACCTATACATCAAGGACAGCAGAGATTTTGAAAAACCAGTGAGGAGGAAGAGAAGGAGGAGATGATAGGAATGGGAGGAGAAGCAGCACTAGGAATCCTATAAATTAAAATTTTAATCATTATAAAAAATTAAATAGATAGAAATCCTAGCCAAAGAGAGTATTAATGAATTGGAAGAGGTACAGAAAAACTGAACCAGAGCTGGCATAGAGACGTAAAGAGACTTTTTTTAATATGAAAAGGATTTAGGAGTCCTGTAGTATAGACTAAAATGCTCCAAGAGGAAGCTAATCAGCATTCCAGACATGGAGAACAGTGAGAATGAATAAGAAGTGGCAACTGAAAATACCCTGTTGATAATTTTCCTGAATTTCAGAAAAAGGTAATCTTCACATAAAATGGACATACTCATTACTGAGTATTATAGTTAAAGGTAAACACATACCTGGACACACCTGGTATAAAGACAGACAAATAAAGCAGTGAAACAGATAGAGAGGGTCTTCAAACCACTCTTTATAAAATTAATAAAGGGCCACAAGGTGGGAACTGTTGTAGGGGCCTAAACTCTGCAAAGGTATAAACATAGTTAAAAAAAAAAAATAACCAGTCATTGTTCCCCAGCTTGTTTCCCATAATTGCTCGCTACACAAGAGTCACATAACTGATGGTCATAAGATTCATAGCTTTCTTAATTGCTCCTGTAGACATTACCTTTGTGTAGCCTAAGGCTGGTCTTTGAGAAATCTTCCAGACCCTACATTCTGGTGGACCAACTGACCCAACCAGACCAGCAGCCCATACCTCACTCAGCTGGCCTTGTGACCCCCACCCAGGAACTGACTCAGCTCAAGAAGATAATTTCTATATCCCTTTGATTTCACCCCCAATGCAGCCAATCAGCAATACTGATTCCCTAGTCTCTTGCCACCAAACCAGCCTTAAAAACCCTAGTCTCCAAATTCTCAAGGAGACAGATTTGAGAAATTTCTCCATCTCCTCACTCAGAGCTTGAAATAAACTCTCTGCTACAACCCCTGCTCTCTCAATGTATCAACTTCCTTCTGTGCTGTGGGCAATATAACCCAGCAGGGCCATAACAGTCCCAAAAGAGTCCCATTCCTACATGGGCACTGAGTATGTGATATAAGGAGTGTTACAAATCAGCCAATTATTTTCAGCTTTCATAGTTTAGTGACAGGTCTAGGAAAATAGGAATTCCCACTTCGTGTCTGAATATGCTTGTATTTAGAAATTTTTTTTGACAATTAAAAGAAGTGAAAATAAATTGCACTATTACTTTCCTAAAGCCTCCCTCTAATACTCACTATGTGAGTTTTTGACATACTTCATGAAATAGCCATTCTAAAATTTTTCACATCAATAAACCCTGTGAGCCATTTGAGGAAAACTCATTTTTCTAAGTAATGACAAAATGGAGTGCATGATGCCCAGATGTAATTGAAAGACTGACCGAATTATATTTTAACTCTATGCAAAGAAGATAAAACCCACTCTGTGTTTTATGGAAAGTTATTATAATTTCAAAAAAGACAGATAAAGACAATCCATGTGAAAAAACTTAAGTCTCAATTAAGATAAATAGGGCATCAAAGTATTCATAGTTTACTGGTGGTCTGATGAAAGGAATTTCAGCCAAACCCCTTGTTAGGAGAACAGAGAATGCAGAAACTTCCATAACTGGAGCTGGGTGCTTGATTTAGGTACCGAAAGATAGAGTAGCAAACTTTCTGCAGAGACATTTGAAGGAAACCAAATATTTCACCCCAAAATAACTGAGAGTCTGGCACCTTTAAAGATCTGAAAAAAAAAAAAAAAAAACCCAACCACATTTACCATCTATTTCCTCTCAGGGCTGCTACCTGTGGCATTCCATCTGTATAACAAGACCACCTTTGCTAGCCAGGCCTCCCCTTCTCCAGCTCCCATAATCTATTTTGCCACTGTCCAAGCCTCTATTCTTTCTGTAACCTCAAGATGGTATAAAAGCATCAACAGTCTTTCCTTTCTTTGAGATTTTATAGTTCGTAAGACTCCCATGCATGTTAATAAACTTGTATGCTTTTTCTCCTGTTAATCTTCCTTTTGTGAGCTGATTTTCAGTGAACCTTCAGAGGGTGAAAGAAAAGTTTTCCCTTGGCCCCAACACAACTTATACAGAAAAGAGGGGAAATTAGACAAGCTTCTAGAAAATAGTGTGGGCCAGAAAGACAGATTGGAAGCTGGAAGAGATGCAATCACACACACACAAACAATATTTACATGGCCCAAAAATTCATCTTCTTTCACTCAATTATAGCACCAGTAGAGGGGGGTCTGTAACCATAATGCTGAATAATCACACAGTGATTTTTTTTTTTCCTGGAAACTATTCCAAGTGAATCTAAGGATAAAGTAAAAAAAAAAAAAAAAAAAAATCAAAAACTGTAGCTCAACACCTTCCCAGCTCAAACACAAAATCAAAAGTGTAGCTGTACCAGATGTTGGGACTTGGGCTAGTTGCAGGTGAACTCAATCTAATTAAAGCTGTGGCCCATTACTCCAATCAAAGCTGGAGTAACTCAACTCTAACAGGAATCTGAGCAATCAGCCTCTCACCTTCTCTGAGACAAAATGCCTCCATTGTTTTGTGTTGTTTTTTTTTTTTTTAATCACAGTGTCTGAAAAACATTCAATAGAAGCAGAACTATAGCTAACCAGTTACCTGAAGAGCAGACAGGACTTAAAACAATTATTATAAATATATTAAAGAATAATATAATAGGTAAAGAGATAAAGTATTTTAGGAGAGAAGAACCACATAGAATTCTATGATCAAACAAAATGTGCTATATTTTAAATTTCAAAATTCATTGGATGAGATTAACAGGAAATCAGATACCACAGTTGAAAGGATAAGTGAACTTGAAGATAGGCCAATAGAAATTATGTAAACTAAAGAAGAAAATAAAAGTTTGTAAAAAAGTAAATAAAACATGTATTCTGTAAGATAGACTTAAATGATCCAGCACATGTATAGTTGAAGTTGCAGAAGAAGAAAGAGGGAATAGAGGAGAAAAATATTTGGAGGAAATTGTAGTTATTTTGCAAATTTGATGGGCAAAATGTCAAGTCATAGATGCAGGAAGTGCAACAAATACCAAGCACAGGCTGGGTGTGGTGGCTCATGCTTGCAATCCCATCAGTTTAGGAGACCAAGGAGGGAGGATCACTTGAGGCCAGGAGTTCAAGACCAGCCTGAGCAACACAATGAGACTCCATCTCTCCAAAAAATTTTTAAAAATTAAAAATTAAAAAAAAGACACCTTCTACTGAAATATAGCTTATAATTGTTTTATAAAACTATTATTAGTCTTTCATCATTGCTATTAATATAACAAATTACTATAAGCTTAGTGGCTTAAAAATGACATAAATTTGTCTTACACTCCTGTACATTGATACAGTTCTCACTGGGCTAAAATCAAGAAGTCAGCAGGGCTGCAATCCTCTCTGGAGGCTCTAGGGAAGAGTTTGTTTTATTTTTCCAGCTCCTAAGGCCACTCATCAAACTTTAGTTCTTGGTCCCCTTCCACCATCTTTAAAGCCAGTAACTCTCCGACCCTTTATCTAGTCATCACATTTCTCTCTGACTGACTACAGCTAGAAAAATTTCTCTGGTTTTAAGGATTTATGCGATTAGATTGGTCCACCTTGATAATCTCCTCATATCAAGGTCTTTAACCTTAATCACATCTGCAAAGTCTCTTTTGCCATGCAAGGTAGCATATTAACCCACAGGTTCTAAGAATTAGAATACGGACATCTTTGGGAGCCATTATTCTGCCTCCCACAATTGGCAGAGTAGTAGGGCACAAACACGGGCTCAAGAGCAGAAATAGAACTAATCCAATAGCTGGCTTAGTGACTGGATCTGCAACATCACCAAAATCATGTCAGTGCAGAGGCACCAAAATACATTAGGACACTTGATTTTCACTGTGGACCTGAGGCCTAAGTGAAAACCAAAAAAAAAAAAAAACAAAAAACAGTCATCAGAGATGAGCAGGCACAGGCACAGAAGGAGAGAAAAGAGGGGAACCTATTCGAAATGAGGCTGCAAATTGCAATACTATGACAAAGTCTGAAGTTCAAAAAGACAGCCAGAAAAATATACAATCAGAATTTATTTACTCAAGACAAAATTGTATAAACAAATTAACAAAGAAATTGTAATCAATTTATTACAGTATTTAAATTGATAAAGGAATCATATTCATGAAAAAATAATAAAAAATGAAGAAATTCAACTTGCAAAAATAAAATAAAAACATAGTTTTACTTAAAGGAAGTAATTAAATTTTTGGAAGACATAGAGGTGAAAGTGTGTCCAATGTAAATCTCACAGGAATATAAGAAAAGTATGAAAGAAACAATGGAGAAGTAGTTTTTAAAGAGATAATTATTCAAAAGGATAAAATCATAGTAAAGCCATAATCATCAAGGATGAAGAATTAATTCTAAAAGCTAAAACAAAAAACACATTACTCTTAAAGGAATACAAACTCACAGTGAGCACAGAAATTGCATTGCTAAACTATATAAGGACAATACAAATAAAGAAAATTATAGAACAATTACACTCATGAACATAGATGCAAAAATTCTTTTAAAATAGAGCAATCAAATTCAGCACAGTGTTTTCAAAAACCCATCATAAACAAATAGGGGTCACCCAAGGAACATAAAAATGTTCGTCTTCAGGAAGTCTATTAAATTTACTATACCACATTAACAGAATAAAAGAGAAATAATATGTATACTTTTTAATTGTTCACATATAGCAATTCAATACCAAAAATTATTTGGTAAAATCCAATCTCACTGTATTAAAACAAAACAAAGCAAACAAACAAAACCACTAGCAAAGAATGGACTGGAACTCTTCTAACTTGATGTATTATTCAAGGTCCAGTCAAAAAAATAGATCCCATACCAAATAGTCCTATTGAAGGAATTTAACATAGGGAATTAATTAAAGGTGTGGAGAGAGATGAAAGGCAAAAAAGGTGACAGAAATTAATGAAGCAGAAGCTATTACATCCCTAACGGGGGAACAAAAGATGAAGGTAGCATAAACAGAGCCCAAGACCTAAGGCCATCAGGCAGGAGCTGAATGTATATGGAGACTGTCTGGGATGAGCCAGTACCACGAAATGAGGAACTGTCTTACAGGAGGTGGTGTCATGGAGGAGATGGAGCTACTGCCAGAGACACCTGAAGCATCAAGAATGGGGCAGAAACTCCCTGACTTCTCTCATTTTCTTCCACTCCAGTCTCCTAGCAGTGCATAGACAAAACCCAGTTGGTAGTGTCTGGGAGACGTAGTTTGCAGGAAAAGAGCAGAGATCTGACAGCAAAGAGAGAAATGACCAGCATATTTGATAAAGGGTATCTATCGATGAGCCAAACTAACTTTGAAGACATTCTCTTAATGTCAGAAATAAGAGGAGAATGCACTCATCACCACTTCTATTCAACAGCCTATCAGAAGACCTAGAAAAACAAATGAAAAGACAGCGATGACAGGAAAGGAATGTATAAAACAGTCCTTATATGCTGACAATATGATTGTCCACATAGAAAATCCAAGAGAATTTCCAGACCTACCATTCAAATTAATAGAGTTCAGAAGGGTAGGTCAATAAGCAAAAAGTCAATAAGCAAAATGTAGCCTTTCTTTTGCCATTAATAAGCAATTATAAAATTTAAAAGAAAAAGATACCATTCTCTATAACAATAAAATCTAAAAGGTATCTAAAAACAAAACTAAAAAAATTGTGCAAGACCCCTATGAAGAAATTTGAAAGACATTATCGAAGAGCTGATTAAAAGAATAGCGACACAAATAGTATTATTATACATACAGTATTATAGATGCCAGGGCTCAAGATCTTAAAAGTATCAAATTACCCAAATTAATATATAAGTTTAATGTAATTCCAATCAAAATCTCAACATGGTCTTTTATGCAACTTGACAAGCTTATCCTAAAATCATATGAAAGATCGAAGTGGCCAAAATAATAAAGAAAAATTTAATGAACAAGGACTAAAGACCAGATATTAAGACATTTATTTTAAAGTTTTATAATTTAAGATAGGAGAGAATTGACAGGGATAAACTGCCAGACTAGAAACAGAATAGAATCCAGAAAACAGACACAGATTCGAATATATAGACTTGATATACAATAGAGGTGGCACTGCCAATGATTTAGTAAATGGGGCTAGGATAATTGGATATCCAAAAGTAAAAAATTAAATCATATGCCTATCCTACACAATAAACCAAAATAAATCCCAGGAAATTAAAACCAAAAATATTAAAAAACAAAATTTTAAAACATTTGGAAGAAAATATAGAATATTTTTATGATTTGTTATAAAAAGAATTCCTTAAACAATACAGATTGTACAAGTCACAAAGGAAATTATTAATAAATTTGACTTTAACACAGCAAAGGCTAAAGACTGGAAGAAGGCATCTGCAACATGTATCACTGAAAAAAGACTAGTACCTAGAAAAATAAAAGAATTCCTAAAAATTGATAAGAATAATATTAATAACCAAATTTTAAAATAGGTAAAGGATTGGAATATATACAAGTCACAGAATAAGAAACCTAAATGGCCAGCAAACATGTGAGAAGATGATCAAACTGACCAACAACCAAAAGAACACAGACACAAACAGTATCATATCATTACCTACCCATAAAATTAACAAAAATGTGACAATCTGCCAATACCAAAATTTGGCAAGTATGTTGAGAAGCAATCATAGGATTATAAAATTGGGACAAACACCTTGAGAAGCAACTTGTCAATATCTAATAAAGCTGGTATACAAACCCTGTGTACTAGTTAGCTCTTGCCATAATAAAGATGCATAACAAATCACCACAATGACCAGTGATGTAAAGCAATAATTGTGCTCACAGCTCAGTGGGAGAATGGACAAATGTTACAGTATATTCATATAATGGTCTACTATGTGACAGTTTAAATGAATAAACTAAAACTATATGAATCAACACAAGTAAATCTCTAACACATAATGTGAAGGGAAATAAGCAAGTTGCAAAAGAACAACATCTAGAATAATACCTTTTATATTAAGTATAAAACTATGAAAAATAATGGTCCAGGCTGCCTACAACACTTGCATGGTAAAAGTATAAAGTCATGCATGAAAGAAACACAAAATTCAGGATAGTGGTTACCTTTGAAGAAGAAAGAAGGGAAATAAAATTAGAGAAGGCGATATGGGGTATAGGGGCTCTCAACTCTACAATGTTTAATTTCTTTCTCTTTGTTTTTAAGGAAAGATACCTGAAAAAAAATGCCAATATCTTAAGATTTGTTTAAGTTTAGTTATATGTGAATGTCATCTCATAATATGATTCTCTGAATTTGAAATATTTTTAATTTTAAAAAAGAAAAAATATAAATGATCATACCCTACAACTAAAATATTAAAAACTGATAAACATGTGGGTAGCAAGAATTTTAAAAGAATATGAGAAAATGTAAACAGCTATTGAAGGAATATTTCTCTCATTTTAATTTCAATTGCTATTGTTACAATAAACCTTTTTACAAGAAATAATTATATAAAAGGTCTACAGAATACATGGGTGAACTGATAAAAGTTAGAAGGTCATTTGGGCTCATGGTTGTTTGGGTTTTTAACTTCCCCCAAAATATTTAATTGATATGTAGTACATTATAGTAGATTTAGCTCTTAGATTATACTTTTAATCTAGTCAATAATTTAAATAATCAACATAGATTAGTCTAAGTAAAAGATAATTATCTTCTTAAAGATTTTACTATGTATTGCTTGCTTTTTGATTGGAATACCCATACATACTCTTTAGTCTATAGTCTCCAGATTCAGCCTTTTATTTATAGAATATTAAATTAAATTTTAAATTTGAACCAAATATGGCAAAAGCATTTTCATGGTCCTGTGTGTTTATTACAATAGCCTGTCAGACAAACAGACTAGCTGACACAGAAACATCTCTTCCAGAAAAGTTATTTTGGGAAAGCCCATGGATATACTGATGGTTTCAAATTCCACATGTAGTCCCTCTAGACAGTTAATCTGCAACACATTTTATGTCACTCCTTTAGGCATCTGTGCTAGAACCTGTAGCCGCCAAAAGTCTATTTGCTTATATAAAGATCTAAGTAATAGTTTGAGGTCATACTGGGAAAACTCAGAGCCAATAAATTCAGCCCCACTGTACTTATGTCATGGTCTCCAGATGATTGCCCTGGCCTGAGGTGACCATTTATGGTCCAACTGTACAACACACATATGAGAAAACACCACAGACTTAAAAATATCCATGCTGTTATGTGTTTTCTTATGACACAGTCACCACACTTGGAAGAGTCAACTGTATTGCCAAGAGGAGACTGGCTTGGCTTGAGACAAGAACTGGGTGTGCCCCACGGTGTCAGGCTGCTACCAGATGGGAAGTGGTACTTGGCTTCAGAAAAATATCTATCAGGAGCCAGCAGAGCCCCAGCCACAGACTGAAGTTCAAGGGCAGAGCTCAAAGCCTTAGCAGTGTAGGAGATTGAGAAGAAAAAAGCCAGGACACGGGAGAAAAAGGAACTGAGCACCAACCAGTTTATAAGACAGGACCTAATGCACAGGGATCAAGGCATTCAGACATCAATTATCATATGAATCTTTCTTGAGGGCCTACTGTGGGCCACGCTCCATGCTGAGTGCTGGACACAAGGACCTGCTCTCTTTCTTCACCCAGGCCTAAGAATTCCTATACTTGTATATGCAGGTAAAATTATTGAAAGTCTACAACATAATGGTAAGAGAGTATTCATGGTGAATAAAAGGTAAGAATTAGGCATTAGTGAAAAAAATTAAGTATTTTATCTATGCAACTTTTGGTACTAGTTGACTTCATTACCATGAGCTTATGTTAGTTCAATCATTATTTATAATTACATCATTTCTTAAAAATAAATAATGAAATGATGGTTTCACAATCAGCTCTTTGGACGTGTGAACTGAGGCCATGTAAATTTATATGTCAAATTGGTGCTAATGCCAATGGGACAATTTAGGGCACGCTGTTCTAATTAGAACACTAATTAGTGTTTTGTTTTATGTTTTTTGTTTGCTTTGTTTTGTTTACATTTATACCTTTTGATCAAGACGTATGCTAAATATAAACATACTCAATTGGATATGGGCAGATTCCAAGAAACTTCACCATAAATTTTGAGAATTAAGGGAAGAAACTACTTGTCCTGCTTTATAAATTGCTTTTAAGGCATATTTTCAAAATGCTCTATTTGAAGGCCAAAATCCTACCTTGGTTTTAATAATCACATTTATATCTGAATTCTATAAATACTGCAAAGCAGTGGGAACAGCAAGGAACCATAATTGCAGGAACATATTATTTAGGATTTGATAGACAGCTTTGATTTTATAAGAAACACGTAAATAACATCAAAGCCTAGCCCACTAAAAATTTTTTCAAATTTCTTCAAAAATCATCTCTAAAATGTCAGAAACAAGCCCAGCTTACCAAGTCTTGCTATCAAGCTGGGACTTCGCATCATTTTTTCCTACCTCATCCCTTTTGGGCCACGTCAGCCCACGTCAGCCTTCACAGTCTCCCACTGTGTTTCCTCTAGGTTTCCTCTGCTGGTCTCAGTCAATAACCACTGCACTCAAGGGACACTGCCCACATTAAGCTCTCAGTAACAACTACTGATTTGAGATTCTCATTTTTGCCTTAGCTTTACATCTTCAGTTTTAATTCATCTGTTCTTCTTTCTAATCCTATTTCTTGATTATCACATTTAGTCAGATTAGACTGACTTTGGATAGTGTATATACAACATCCACAAAAATGCCATTACATTTTTCTTTCCATTTTTCTTTTACTTAATATTGGTCAAAATTAAGTGCGGATATTGGAAATGACTAGAATGTACCAACTCCTAAATTCAGAGCATATAAGCAGGGGATCTCCTAGCAGAGGACAAGAGGTGACATAGGGGGAGGGGGCATGGCAGGAGGCAACAAGTGGGAAATTAGAGGTAGGTAAGGTTCAGTATTTGGGCTTCAGGAACAGGAAATAAGCAGATGTCAAGAAAGGCAGGTTGTCAGAGAGATCCAGTAGCAATTACACTAAAGATATAAGAGCACCATGTAGGAAATGATGACTGTCAATGTTTGCTGCCTACTTAATACCTATTTCTACTCCCTTTCTTTGCTAAAAAGAGAAAGGAGGAAAGAAAGAGGAGAGTGCGGGGAAGGAGGAAGAGAAGGAGAAGGAGAAAGAAGAGGGAAAAAAGAAGAAAGGAAAAAACTGTTGTTTCAATGTCAATGTCCCAGGTAAATACTTTTATTAATATTTTTCAGTCTCCCTCATAGCTAGACATGGTTGTGCGGCCTCGTTCTGTCTGTGGCAAATTGCATTAAAGGCCCCAATTCTTCACCCTCCCTATGGCCACATGATTTGCCATGTAAATTTGCTGTGCTCTCTGACTCCGAGCTCATCCATGTGATCTGCTTTGGCCAACAGAATTATCCTTGCCAATTCTAAGCCTTGGTCTCAAGAGGCTGTGCACATTTGTGCTTGCTTACTCTTGCACCTCTGCTCTGCCTGGCATAGGCCACTAGTTCCAGGAAGAGGAAGAGAAACCAGCGAGACAGAGCTGCCTCAGCTAACGCTGGGCTCCACCAAGCCCAGCCTCTCCAGCCCAGTGTGCTCGGCAGAACTCAGCAGAACCACTCCGGTGAACCCAGCCCTGATCAGCTGAACTTCAGAGCATGCTAAATATCTGTTGTTGTTGTATGCCACTGAGGTTTTGTAGTTATTCGTTATGCATCAAAAAGTAACTGATAAACTAACCAATGAGACATGTTGATACCAGATGGCAGAGGAAGAAAAGGCATTTTGAGGTTTAATTTGACCTATTGGCCACCTGTTTTAGGACCCTCAGTTATTTGGGGCTTCGAACTTTTCCTTTCCTTTTTTAAAAAACATTTTATTACTCTTTTTTTCCTAATACTCTTCCTTTTCTTCTTTCTTTTATATTGGCATTGGCATTGCTTTCATGCATTCTTTTTTTGCTGTAAGTCCCATTAACATCCATCAAATACACCCTTTGTGCTATGAAATACATACTTTTACAAATAGGATTTAATTTTTTAAAAGTAGCACAGAAATGGTACAGCGTGTTTTCACGATAAATTGTAAAAAGGGCATAATAAATTATAGTAATCAAAGATAAATTCTCTCTAAAATCAGGTGAAATTTCATATAAATTTATTCTACAATTTAAAGCACAAAGGAATAGATATGAGTATTTTATTTTATTTTATTTTTTTTTTTGAGACAGAGTCTCACTCTCTTGCCTGGGGCGAGTGCCATGGCTTCAGCCTAGCTCACAGCAACCTCAAACTCCTGGGCTTGAGCAATCCTACTGTCTCAGCCTCCCGAGTAGCTGGGACTACAGGCATGCGCCACCATGCCCGGCTAATTTTTTCTATATATTTTTAGCTGTCCAATTAATTTCTTTCTATTTTTAGTAGAGGCGGGGTCTCGCTCTTGCTCAGGCTGGTCTCGAACTCCTGAGCTCAGAAAGATCCGCCCGCCTCGGCCTCCCAGAGTGCTAGGATTACAGGCGTGAGCCACCGCGCCCGGCC